>VFFE01007811.1:884677-932775 GCA_008921705.1 Burhinus oedicnemus
CCCTAATCTTCTTCCCCATGTTCTCCTGATACATGTATTTACACACAGATATTCCTCTGTGATTGTGACTTGTCTTTTGCAGTAAAGCAGATGTTAGTCTTTGATACTTCTTACTTCTATACTAATATTTCCTCTGCATGCTACAATTTTATATTTAGATATGGGGGAGGGTGTGGGGGGGTGTCTGTGGTGGTTTAATCCCAGCCAGCAACTAGGACCACATAGCCGTTCACTCACTGCCCACCCCTGCCCCCATCTCCTGGTATGGTAGGGAGAAGAGGGAGAAAAAGGGAAAAAAAATCCCACCCCTCATGGGTTGAGATAAAGAGCCTAATAGAACAGTAATGGAAGAGAAAATAATAATAATGGTAAAATAATATGCAAAATGATGATGCAATACTGTGGGAAGATTCTTGATGGAAAGTGAGCATCCTGTGATCACTCCAAGTCTCAATGATCTGTGTGTGGCCTGTAGGTAACTTATGTAAGTGTTGCACTGGAAAGGTTACTTGCAGTCAACACGGTAAGAGAGTAAACAAGAATGGAGGAGGAGGTTGCACTGAAGGCGGAACCTGAAGCAGGATGTAGGCGGACAAAGCATCCGCTTGGACTTGTACTTTGAGCCAATCAAGAGTAGCCTTAGGCGCGTGCTTAATGAGGTAAACCAATCAGTAAGTTGTTGGCGCGTTATCTCGAACAGCACAACGTATATTAACTGAGCTATCTGCGCAATAAAGCGGCATTAACCTGATCACATTGGTCGTTGTGTTGTGTCCGAGCCTTCTGCGTCAACACAATACAATTACTCACCACCCAGTGATCGATTGCCCAGCCCATCCTGAGCAGCAATTGCAGATTCCTGCCCTCTGGCCAACCCCCATTTATATACTGAACCCAACATCTATGGTATGGAATATTCCTTAGGCCAGCTTGTCCTGGCTGTGCTCCCTCTCAGCTTCTATGGGAAGCTGAAAAAGTCCTTGACTTAATATAAGCATTACTTAGGAACAACTAAAACAATGTGTTATCAGCATTATTCTCATACTAAATCCAAAACACAGCAGCTACTAGGAAGAAAATTAACTCTATCCCAGCTGAAACCAGTACAGTATCCACCCCTTATTTTATACCATCTATGTCATGCCCAGGTCTTACATTTTCAATTAATCACCACCATTTTTTCTGTCTTTTTTATAGATATATACACACACAGAGATATCATTCCCTTAGCCTATGGGCCATCCCTCTAACGTGTCTGTTGAGTTCATTTAGTTCATGACTTTGGGCTCCGTCTGTGATAACAGCTTTTCAGGGCAGGAGAGGTGGTCTGTGGTGTTGGATTGTTGCATTCTGCATCTGGAGCTTGTGGCTGGTGTATCTGGCACGGCCCATACCCACAGTCTGCAGGTTGAAGATGTTGATCTCAAGGAAGTTGCTGGGCACCAGTTGCTGAAGCCAGTTCTGGTTCTATCACCACTGCACTTAGCTTGGTTTCATCAAAGTTCATTCTTCATCAGTTTGGGCGATTCTTACTGTAATACCATTGATATAGCATATAGCAACCATAGTAGTGATGACATATAGTGGTAATTTAGCAATTAACATACAATTTAATTCATTGGCTATTCTCACCCAAAATCAAATCCCCTTGAGGTGCACATCAGACTTCCCTGTCCTCTTGCATCACCTACCAAGTGCACCCAGGTCCTTGAGCAAAAGCATTCCCACAGATGGGTTTGCCTTTGCCTGTAGCAGGGGTAACCCAGATGGTTTTCCCTAACATATTTTTCGTATGTACTACAGGGACTTTACTCCCTTCCACAGTATGTGAAAGCTTAGATTGAGCAGGACCAGCTCAATTGGTAGATCCTCTAGTGTTAAATAACCAGGTGGCCTTTGCTAAATGTGTATCCCAATGTTTGAAGGCCCCACCACCATTGCTCTCAGTATAGTTTTTAGCAGACTTGTATTGTTTGATCTTCCCAGAGTCTGGTGCATGATAGAGGATGTGATATACCTACTCGATGACATGCTCTTTGGCCCAGGTGTCTATGAGGTTATTTCGGAAATGAGTCCCATTGCCTGACTCAATTCTTTGAGGCACAATGTTGCCATAAGACTTGCTTTTCAAGGCCCGGAATAGTGTTCTGGGTGGTGGTGTGGCCACAGGGTATTTTTCCAGCCATGGGGTGGTTGCTTCTACCATTGTAAGCACATGGCACTTGCCTTGGCGGGTTTGTGAGAGTGTGATATAATCAATCTGCCAGCCTTCCCCATATTTATATTTCAGCCATCATCCTCCATACCAGTGAGGCTTTAACCACTTGGCTGGCTTAATTGCAGCTCATGTTTCACATTCATGAATAACCTGTGCAATAGTGTCCATGGTCAAGTCCACCCCTCGATCATGAGCCCATCTGTACATTACATCTCTTCCCTGGTGGCCTGAGGTGTCATGGGCCCACCGAGCTATGTATAATTCAACCTTATGTTGCCAGGTGACAATGTGCTTGCCTGGACGATGACTGAAATCTTTTCATGTCTCGCATGTCACCCAGGGCTAAGGATCGGGTGATTACCTCTGGTTCTTCCTCCTGTTCTTGCGATGACCTTGGTTCGTCTTCACCCCTGCAATATATTTATTTGTGTATTTCTTCTGTATCGGGGTGACTGATATTGGCATGCGTTGGTTCTCCGTTTCAGTAGCCGCAGTGCTTGCTGCTGGGGTTTGAGTAGCTGCAATGCCTGTTGTTGGGGGTTGAGTAGCCCCCATGCTCAACATGGGGGTTGGAAGAGTTGCAGTGCACCCTCAACTGCACCAAGCACAGGTAGCAGATGAGGTGGTATTTTTAAATAGTTGTTTAACTGTAAGCAAGACCTGAAACACATTCAGAAGACCTAGCAATAGGAGTGTGCTGGTTTGAATATCTCAAGGATATCCGAAATCCTCAAGAGAATTAATTAGCCTTGAGAAGGGGGAGGTGAAGGAAGGTGTCTCCCCTGTAGTTTGGCTGTCTGAGGAGAAAAAAGTAAGAAATGTAATTATTAAGAGTTTCTGATAGATGGCTGCTGTAGTATGGAGATGACGGCGATGTTGAGTACAAATACCAGATTAGTCTCATGACCAACAATTTTATATCATAAGCCAGCATTGAAAGGACAGCAAAATGACAATCTTAACCCAGTTCCCTGAGGTGATAAACAGCACAACAGGGAACATACACAGCAAGTAAAGTGTTACAAAACACAACCCTGAGAACAAGCACAACAACTTTGAGAACAAATAAATCAATATTGTGACCAGGACTATTAACTTAATATAATGAATGCTTATAACAAATTTTTTCTAATGTGCTCTGGTCAGATTGGTCATTCTCAACTCATGCCCCACACTGGGTGCCAAAAAGGACTGTCGTGGTGTAACCCCAGTCAGCAACTAGGACCACACAGCCATTCGCTCACTGCCACATGCACCTGCCCCCTCTCTCCCAAGTCGGATAGGGAGAAAAAGGGGGAAAAAAACCCCAAACCCTCATGGGTTGAGATAAAGACAGTTTAGAAAACAGTAATGCTAAAAGAATATACAGAAGGAATGATGCAATACAATTGCTCACCACCTGATGATCGATTGCCCAGCCTGTCCTGAACAGTGATTGCAGATTTCTGCCCAGCCTCCATTTATATACCAAGCATGACATCTATGGTATGGAATATTCCTTTGGCCAGCTCGCTCTATGCTCCCTCTCAGCTTCTATGGGAAGCTGAATAAGTCCTTGACTTAATATAAGCATCATTTAGCAACAATTAAAACAATATATGTTATCAATGAGTAGCCACAGTGCTTGTCAACAACTTCACCTCTGTTCCACTGAAGCTGTAATCTCAATTATTCTCATACTAAACCCAAAACACAGCAGCTACTAGGAAGAAAATTAACTTTAACCCAGCTGAAATCAGGACAGTAGGGAAAGGTCATTCTTACATTACCAATATCACTGTATCCTTTTGTTCTGTGTTTGCAGCTAAAATAATCTAGTTAGTCTGTGTTGCTGTTGTAGCTGGGTTTTGACTTTTCTTTCCTTACTGTCCCCCTTGCCTTAGAATATAGCCTTTATAGTTCTAGAGTTCAGCTGGTTATGGAGTTGTCTTTGAAAACATGATCAAAGTGTGCACCGTGGCAGAGGCACTTGCCTTGTATCTGCAGAGAGCCTGAAACAAGTGTCTGAGGAGTTAACGGGCCCGTCTAAGTAAATGAAGTAGTGTGCTTACCATGTGGCTCCTGCAGGGAGACTAAACTGGAAGGAATTACAGCTGTGCTGGGCTACATTGCAGTTTGGACTCTAATCCAAATTTTAACCCAGCTTCAAAGTGAACATGAACACTCTTAGGAACAGTCTAAAACATGAGGTTCAGCTCAATGGAGAGAAGTGTAAGATACTTGTCTGAAACACCTGTGCAAATCCAGGCTGAGGGATACTGACTAAATAATGCATTGGCAGAAAGGCATATAAGGCTACAGTGAATCACAGGCTGGATGTGAGACAACATTTTTCATGGAACTGTGGAAAAAGTCAGACACATAAACATAAGCAAGGATAAAACCTATAAGACACAAGAAGTAATTCATGGGCTGAAGCCAGGCTTTGATTGGGGCGTTGTATCCAGTTTTAAGCATTGCTCTTCAAGAAAGACCAAGATAACTGGATTGAGTCTGCAGAAGAGCAATGAGAATATCACAGACCTAGAGAACTTGATTTATGATGAAACAGTTCAAGCAATGGGCTTGTTAACCTAAAGAAGAGAAGAACTAAGAGGGCAAATATGGCAATAGTAAAAATTCAATTACTGTTTAAAGTTGTCTCCTTCTTGTGCATCTTTCCATTTCAGAAGTTCAGACCATAGCTTTAATCACACTTTTCATTGGCCAATGAATAAATTATGTGGTTAAATTTTAACTCTGAACTGAAAAAGCTATATTCCGTTTATAGGTCACTTCACCCACACTGAAGATACCGTACAAGGAATGGGGTTAGGGCTTTGACTTCAGGGTTTTGAGCTTTGAAAATTCAGTTGAGTTAACCATTTGGGTTTTTTTCTGAAAACTCCAGTCACTATGAAGAATGAAATGTATTCCTCTTATTTTAGGCCCTAGGATTGCAGCAACAATTGCTAATGATTGCAATAATACTTTTGCTTTACAAGTGAAAAGTAGCCACAGTCTCCAGCCCTTTCATTTTAAGCTCCTTTTCAGAGAAGTGGGTAGCGTAAAGGATGATTCATAAACCTTAATTGTTCTAAATACACAACATGAGCATAGCTGTATTTAACCTACTTGTTTGAGCTACCATTTTTTTGATTTCTTGTTACTGGCTCGAGAGAATAAAAAGATTTAATGTGCTAATAAGCATCATCTAAAGGGAGATAGACTGACCTTCTCAATTACCTGGTTTTGTTCAGGGCAAGCCAAGCTCTACATCGTGTAAAAGACAAACTGGTGGCTGAAGACCCATGCAGAGACAGATTTCTCAATTTGGGCATGAAAATAGAAGTAGAATATTACCTTACACTGGAAAGGTGCCCAACAGTCCCGTTCATCTCTGCTGGGCACCTCAGAAGTTGAATCCCTAAAGTGTATCATGTATTTACTGGCTTTACTGGTTGGAGGTGTCCAACGCTTCATGACCAGTTATGCTGGAGGATCTTCTGAACGCAGTTACATGGCCTCTCACTCTGAGCTAGAGCACTGCAAGGCAAAGTTGTGAAGCATTTTTCCTCCTTCCATCATAAGCTGGCAAATAAGTGTGACAACTGAAAAAAGTTTTGTAAGATTATTTACTGGTTAATATATTATTAGCACCTTTAACCTGCAGATAGCTGAAATTCTGGGATTTGTGTCCTGTTTACAAGAGCGTAGAAGGAACAAAGTGAAACAAGGATTTCCTTGCTCACATTCTCCTTTCAAGTCTCTTCTAGATCCTATTTAAGCACTTCTCCAGGGTCAGACAATGCCTTTGTCAGTGTTTTTGGCGTGTTTGTGTGTTGGTTCTTTCCTTCCCTGCCAATAAAATTCCAATGAAGTTCAACTTAGCCTTTCATTCAAATATGGCTTTTTGCAAAATGATAGAAAAGTTAAATAAAATGCGTAGTATTGACCAAAGATCTGCAAGTCAATTTTTTAGCTGCAGAGTCTGTCTAAAATCATCCATATGCCCATCTTTCAGTCAACAGATCATGCTGCTGCTGAATGCTCTGTTGGAAGTCAGGCCATTGTAGGGCACTTCAGAATCATCCCAGAAAATGGTTTCTCCTCAATTAATTTGCTTTAACAAAAACTGTTCCACATATGTTTCTACCATCTTTTCTGTCTCACATTCCCTGCAGGTTTTTTCACAAGCTGGTCTGAGTCACTTGCCTTGTGTTCTCCAATGCTGTGCTTTTCACACTGGAGTTCAGGAAGTCTTAGTGATTTGAGGTTTTAGTAGTGGTTCCATTGCTCCATAGGAACCACTTTGTTCCCTGCACCATGTGTGTATTCCTTTCTTGCTTTGACTGGGATATTCTCAACTCAGATTGTTTTATTTCTGATTAGAGATATGTAACTACACGCTATTTTTTCTAAGCATGTAATTTTTCTTATTTAAAATGCCACCTATTAAACATTTTCTTCTATAATCTGCCTGCACTGTGAGACTGCTTCTTTTCTGGTCGTGTAAAGGTTACCGTGCTTATTCTTTACCTTCATAAGCAAACTTATGAAGCTTTTTCATTTCTGTTTCTCAAATGTTTGTCAAAGAGTCATTGTTGTCTCCTTTCACAGAGAACCCACATGACCACTGTTTCCTACCTTCATTCTTCACTGTATAATTAATGGACTGACCTCGGCATTGACAATGCCCCTTGTTGAGCCTGGTATGGGAGCTGCTAAAACACCCCTACCACTCCAGGCTTTTCTATCAGCTGATCAAAACTTCTAAATCTTGTGAAAGGCTGAACTTCAGCTTTGCCTTTCCCATTATTTAAGCTGGTTGAAAAGAAATCAGCCTCCTCCCTCTAATAGTGAAGGAAATCACAGAAAGAATTGATTGCAAATACTACTAAACAGAGGACTTCATTAGAATACCAAGAAAGACCATTTCCTTTCATAGAACTTAGAGCTGGTCATCCTACAGTTGATTTAAAGAAGCAGAAAATATATTCCTCTGTTGCAACATGCATACAGACCTACACTATGTAATTAAAAAACCATGCAATTGTTGTAGAATAAAAATTAGTTGCCATTTAAATTGATCTTGGCCACTTGTTTTAAACATAGACAGAAGGAGGGGAGGGGGAAACCAAACATTTAATCTGAACATTTCTAGAAATGTGAAACGTTAAAATTAACTCAATAAATACATCTTGAGACGATTTCTCTGCAGTCTTTCACAATGTGGTGGAGATGACCACCATGCTATGAAAGTCTTATTTCATCATTTAAGTGAGAAGAGTAGCTAAAGAGTAGAAAGGGAGGAAAACGCTAAAATGATGCAGGAGATCAGCTATTAAAATGTTACCAGAGAATGTTTGTATCAGATGGTGTGAGAGAGCATTTTTATTCAAGAAGCAGCAGGCATAGCGTGAGGATGGCAGACGGCTGGTAATGTAAAACCTGGTACTGCAGCATGAACTCCCCATTCACCACGTGTGGGAGGAAATGTGTTGTACAGATCACCGAGAAAACTCGGAGGGGTGGGATTGCTGCTTATTTTTCTTCTTCTTCTGAAATGCGAGCAAATTTCACATTCTGAAAATGTAAGTTGTGAGGGTTTTAGTAACAAAATGTAGTTGCAGAGCTCTTCCAAAAAGAAACAAAAATTATAATTATTTGACAACCAAGTTGTAAACAGAAGACAGCATTCTTTAAAATAGATTAAATGTTTTGTAGTTTGAGTAGAGGATTTCAAAATTATATATACAAGTTTTAAAAAATAATTTCTATAACAAGAGGTCTGATCTACCATGTTCCACTTAAAATTCCAGAAAACCTAAATGGTAAATGTACTAAACATACAACACATTGACCTGGTAGGCTTAATTTTATTTAATAAAATATAATAGAAATAGTATATTTTTTTTCCCAAGGAAAAATGTAACCTGGGTAATGCTTTCTGTATATCATCACAATAAAGTACCTCACCTGAAACTGGAGCAAGTTCAGACATCCAACTCGTCAGACGTTCAGTTTATTCAGAGCTTAATGCTTTTACCAAACTGCTCACAAACTGAAGGCTGGAGATTGGTTTTCCATGATGTAAGCTTCTACAAGGAAGAGTAAACATTAAGAAATAATTATGAAAGATGTCACTTACCTAAGAGGTGGATAGGTTTTCCCCCCAAAAACCCAACTCAATAGTTGTATAGAATGGTGTGTTTATTTTTGTTTATACTGGGGTTTTATCTAAAGATCTGAGGTAGCGAGGAGAACACTGGTGTATTAGACACTAGCAAACAATGAAGTTGGTCCTGCCCTATAAATTAAAGTGATTTTTATGGGGCAGGAATGCACAGGCTATACAAGCCCATCTATAATCTGACAGCATATGATTCATGGCTCTTGTATTACAAAATTAAAACCAGCTTGTGGGTTTTTTAAGTAGAGTTATAATATGCATAAGCACCAAATAGAAAAACCCCATAAAAAACACAAAGGAAAGACACTTGATTAAAAGGACAACTAAGAATCTAATATTCATACAAGCAGCTGAGCAGCATGTTCCTGCTGGTGTTTGTTTGCCTTTACACTACACAGGCCACCAAGTTTCCAAAAGGGTGTTTTCTGGTTTGATACAAATGTGCATCCTGTCACCAAGCCTTTGCTGCAAGCACAGTTTTTCAAGCAGTTCTTCAATGGCGTTTTCCTTGTGTGTTAGAAAATATGGTATTTTATTCTTGTGGTAGAAGACATGGAATAATCTACCTAAAAAACCAAGTAATAGTAAACACTGCACTTGTACATCTTTACCCACCTGTTTTCTTGTTTTAGTTTGCTACTGCTAGCTCTTTGGTCTGGATCCCTAAAAGCCCAGGTGCACTGTAGCTTCTGTGCGTTCTGCTGCCAGGCTCATCCTGCACTCGTAGTCCTAACACGTCTATGAAAGGCTCCTGGTGCATGTGGAGAACTTCACACAGGCAGTTGTAGAAAGCTTAGAAGATAACAGAATTTATACCCAAAACATAATTTTCCCTTCACATTCCATAGTTGCTGTTGTTCCCAAAGAGCATAATTACTTTCCCCATTGCCTTGCTATTCTCAGTATGTACCAAGGGATTAGCAAAGTGGGACAGAATTGGACAATCGATAAAATGAAGTTTCTTCTCTTATTTCTTAAGCATGATGAAAATCACTCTGAGAGGTTTTTTCCTCAATTTAGAAAGAAGTGAATCACAAAACCTAGGAACCTCTTTGTTGCACCTGTGCTGGTGCTTCAAAGAGTTGTGGAGAAACTAATTAATTCATCCCCTTTGTCTGCAAGTTAGGAAATGGGTATTATTTTTGTGGTACATATAGCAAAACTGAAATGCAGGTAGAATACATGTTACTATCCCTAAATCAGGAATGTCAGAAACTCAGGCATCCTGATAGCCAGCCAGACAAGCCTATCCCACTGGAGATGTGGGCTGGCTCTGGCTGTATTTTGGTGAGGTCCAAAGGAGAAAAAAAATCACATAAATGAATTCCTGCCCTGACACTCCACTGCTGTCCCTGTGCAGCAGCCCACTGTCCCCTCTGCTATGTGGTGGACTACATCGCTGGCTGATCACCGAGCAGGACCTGGGACTTGTTAAGCCTGGAAAGGATCATCCTCTGGGATCTACATTTCAATCTTTCTAGAGACCCGATGTTTCTGAAAGAAGTCTTCCCATTGTGGACTAAGTGCATCCAGAAGACAGCTGCTTGTCAGAGACGGGAGACACGAGGTGTGCAGAGTGTTAGTTCCGTCGCTGGACAAAGCATCTCATGAATGCACTTTGCCCTTTTGTGCAATCTCTACATCCAACATGGTCACGTATCCGTCTTTTCTTCTGTTAGCAGATTACAGTCACTCTCCCCTTCCTGCATCCTGGTCTCTCTGGGCCTAAAAGGCTCCATTAGAAATAGAAAATATTTTTTCCATGCCCTGGCTTAATAGGAGAGCATAGAGATGAGACCTTTATAATTACCAGGTCAGGTATTAACACAATCTCAGCAAATACCATAGTATCAGGCAGGGAACGAACTGCTTGATAGCATACGGAGGATGCATGCTAGCATAGTAGCAAGCAGTGGGATTGCATGCAGGCAGACTGACATTTAGGAAAAATCTACTTTGTGGCTACAAGATTGCATGATGTTAGATGCTCAGCCTAAAGGCTATCAAAATCACAATGACTCCTTCTGCTCGGTACATCCAGTTCTTCCAGATTAACCCCTTGAAGGTGCTGAAATTCTTTAGATTTTCCTTTTTAACATGTACCAGTAGACTGAAGTTATAGTAGTCTTTGTTCCTGGAGCAATATGCCATGAAGAGCTTTTTTCCTTCCTTACCACACATGGTAGCCTTGCCAAGAGTGATGGGTCTTCTGCCTCTAAAATCCTATAGCCTAAGTCAGAATATAATGTTAACGAGGAAAATTGTCTGTTTCATTGCAAGCACACTATAGCTGAGGTTGAGACAGTGATGAGCATTTCCTGAATGGAAATGTGTAATTTTTCTAAGTAATACAGAAATACTAGTGTCAATACTACTCATGTAGTATTAAACTGCATGAAAATTTTCCCCTGTACTGCTGTTCTGCCTTCAAGGTTATTTCTTTTTTTATTGTATATAGATTTCCTTCATCTTCCATCAGTGTGTTTCCCAGGAATGACCCTTTTGACTGGACTGCAGGGGAGCAGGCATGTTGTACAAACACCTAGGGAGAAAAAAAAATATATTTGGAAGCATCTGACTTGAGGCATTGTTTGAACTCAGCTTGTGCCACTTCAAAATTACACATTTCAGCTTTATAAAGTAAGACACACTAAACAACAACTGAAGCTCAATAAGACATTTACAATTCAAATTTTTTGCCTGTCCAGCTTGCTTGTCTCTGAAAGTTAGGCTTAAATTCACAAGGGGGTTTATTCAGAAGCAAAATAAAACATTGTTTCTATAAAAAAAAGAATTAAAGGCAACGCATATTCAGACAAGTAGCTATTGTGCATTATCTGGAAGCAAACGTGACAGTAGTAGTGACCTGTGCTTCAAATAAAATCAGTTTATTTGAACTGTCAGATACCAGCGCAGCACAAAGGGCATTACGCTTTGTCTCTGTTTCCTTGTCCCTGGGCTACCCCCACATGTGCTAAGATAGTGCCTCTGAGGATCATCATAGCAACTTTTCACCCCACCTCAAGGAAATGGCTTCCACTACAAACATCTTTAAAGCTACTTTATGTTCCTTTAGTAGCATAAGTTGTCAGCAGTACAGTGAAAATTTAGCCCCTTTTTTGAAAGAAGCCTGCAGTAAGCTGTTGTGTCCCCAGAACAGCCTATTGTTCCCAGTAACAGTTGCTCTGTATGTTATGCTTTCTTGTGCCTTGTATGCACACATTTTATGAAGTTATATAGGCAGCTATCTTGAGAGCTAACTATCTTAACACCTATTAAAATCTAGCCTTAAAAGGTTCTTGAAATGCATCAGTGGTGCAAAACTTTTATTGCAGCTCCATCAGTAAAAATTGCCTTGGTTTCAAGAAGAGTCTTCCTATGAGTAAAATGCTGTTATGCTGAGTTAAAAAGTAGCCTAGGTGGCTGGACTGGCCCTGTGGGGAATATCCGTGGTCAGTGCTAAAGTGCTACAACAAAACAGGGGGCCTAACAATATGCAGCTGGAAGTGAAAAGTGGGAAAGGGAAGAAAAGCAGAAGTAGTCATTATTACCTTTAAAAACTGTTTGAAAGGAGAACATCACACTGGAGGAACATCTGCGTAAATGTAAGAGCAAGTGTGGCTTTTGTTGTCAATGCCACTTATCTAACAGTTTGGTTTCTAGAGGATTGTCCTTTTCCAAGCTTCTTCACGGACATCGTGAAGAAGGCAGCGGGACGGCACCGTCAGTCACACAGCCAACAAGGGGCAGTCGCAGGCCCAGCACAGCGATTCCCCGCACCGCGCTGCTGGCTGAGTGGCCGCCGCAGCAGGAATAGACGGTACCAGCAGTAATGCGACCACAGCGCCGCCTGAAAGGACACGAGCAGAGCGCCTCAAGGATGTCCTGGTCATGTGGAACAGCCCCTGTCCCCAGGTGCCAGCGCCCTGGGAAAGGGACAGGTTTTTAAGAATGTGGGCAAAGTCTTTCCTTTTTTTGGAGGTCCACCTAGCAGAGCAGAGGATTTCTTTTGACCATTGCTGTGGGTGTGAAAGGTGTAAGAGCGGGAGTGACCGTAGCAGAGGGCTTTCTGGGTTATGATAGTGCAGATGTTTGGGGTTTTTTTTAAAGCTCTTGAAGAGCTTTAGACTGAAGGCTGGCAGCACACCAAGGAGGTATCAGTCTAGTGCGACTGTAATTCATGGCTTGGGAGCACTGGTACTACGGGATGAGCACGCTTAGAGTGAAAATTATGGTTATTAATTACCACTATCAATTAATTTATTGTCACAATGTAGTTTGGCAGCACTAATATTCTGCTATAGGACAAAATATAAGAGACAAAGTGTCTAATTACCAGTTTGCTGTCTTGAAATTCAGCCCTGTTATGTATTTCCCTCCCTCTGTCAACAAAAGTGCACCAAGAACATTTGCTGTGATGCCACCTCTGGTGACTATATTACTGATTCAGGCATTAGTAAACACTCTATGCTCTATGTTATATTATGCATTCATTTATTTAAACTACTTTGGAAAACTGATAATTCTTATCACTTTGGCTTTCATATTTTTATTTCCTGAAATCTAAATGCGATGTTAGACTTTTCAGACTGACCATCAAACAAAAGATCAAATCCAGCTCTGTGTACATAGTGAAAATCATTACCTCTTGTCAGGTTTTTAGTATGATCTCTAACTGATTCAGCTTTGCTACAAACAGCAAAAAATGCAAATAGTTTGCACACCTGATCATGTTATCTCCTGTCTGTTGCTATCCCCCATCGCTGGGGTTTTTTTCCCCTTCAGCTCGTCAGAGTCCAGGGAGTTTTTCCTCTCACCCTGAAGTAGATATCTTCACCTGGTCCAATAAAGCCCTCTAGACACATTTGACTGTTTGGTCTAGGTCTCCACTGACTGTAACAGAAGCTTAGACAACTTGCTCACATGTAGTTAGTTACCTTTCATGCAAGTTGCCTGAAGCCAATTGCATGAGGTTTCACAAGGCCAAGTGCCGGGTCCTGCACTTGGGTCACAACAACCCCAGGCAAGGCTACAGGCTTGGGGAGGAGTGGCTGGAAAGCTGCCTGGCAGAAAAGGATCTGGGGGTCCTGGTGGACAGCCGGCTGAACATGAGCCAGCAGTGCACCCAGGTAGCCACGAAGGCCAATGGCATTTTGGCCTGTATCAAGAACAGTGTGGCCAGCAGGAGTAGGGAAGTGATCGTGCCCCTGTCCTCAGCGCTGGTGAGGCCGCAGCTTGAGTCCTGTGTTCAGTTTTGGGCTCCACAGTACAGGAGGGACATTGAGGTGCTGGAGCGTGTCCAGAGAAGGGCAACAAAGCTGGTGAGGGGTCTGGAGAACATGTCTTATGAGGAGCAGCTGAAGGAATTAGGATTGTTTAATCTGGAGAAGAGGAGGTTGAGGGGAGACCTTATTGCTCTCTACAACTACCTGAAAGGAGGTTGTAGTGAGATGGGAGCTGGTCTCTTCTCCCAAGTAACTAGTGATAGGACAAGAGGAAATGGCCTCAAGTTGCACCAGGGGAGGTTTAGGCTGGACATTAGGCAAAAATTTTTCACTGAAAGAGTTATCAAACATTGGAACAGGCTGCCCAGGGAGGTGGTTGAGTCATGGTCTCTAGATGTGTTTCAAAGTCGTGTAGATGTGGTGCTTAGAGACATGGTTTAGTGGTGGACCTGGTAGAGTAGGGTTAATGGTTGTACTAGATGATCTTAAAGGTCTTTTCCAACCGATTCTATGATTCTATAAAACTCATCACAGGATTTGAGCCCATGAAACAGTGTATATAAACTCCATTCAGCCAGTTCAGATCTAAATATGAGAAGAGTAAAACGAAATTATGTGTTCTCACTGAGGGTGGGTGCAAAAATGAATTTAGTTAGTTTAAAAAAGATATTAAAATCTTGAACTGCAGAGAATTCTATGAAAATGATCTTTAAAGAAACAGGGGAACCTAGCAACGTATTATGCAAATTTTACAAATGGAAATATCTTCTCACTACCTAAACTAAAATAAAACTGGCTCAAGATGAAATTCTGCTCCTCTGGTTGATGAAGATAAACCTACATTTTCCCAGGATTTTCATTCATTTTATGCTATGCACATGTGAAGATCCTGCATACATATGCACACTTTATTTATTGCTGTCAGTAGTTGCACTGACAGGTGGTTTTCCTATCGTGTAGCTAGTTAACTTAGAAAAATGTGAAATGCAGGCATAAGCCCTGGGTTTTCTAAAATGATTGAATGATTAGACACAGGTAAAGATTGGTGAGGGGTAAGAAGCCCAGATCAGTATTGCCATAAGTTTTTCTTCTCGAGCAAAATATGCTAGAAAAATTCATAACTAACAAATCTTCTTGGTGCGCATCTTTGTGCCTGCCTTTGGTGTAAATGCAAATCAGTTCTTAAGAGAACCAGAAAACTGAGGAGTAGCCCGTACCCAGGGGGTGCATCCTGCCATATGTCCCTTCGTAGTAAGAAAGGGGAGAGGATTCAGGAAAGTGAGTTAAATTATAACAATGAGATAAATGAAGTTAAGAGTTGTGTGGTGGGAGTCTGTAACCATGGTGATGAAACCACTTAAGTACATCAGAGTCCAGGGGGACTGGACTGATAGTGCTTAATGTCCAGAAAGGCACTTCAGCCCACCCAGGTGAGAAGAAAAACAGTTTATGAAGAACAGAGAATTTTTCACAAAATAATTTTTACTGAGAAATACTCAACTGATTGAAATGTACTTAATATGGCGTGCGTAGGTGCATCATCTGAAATCCAACACGAGAGGCATGATTTTGCCAAAAGCAAAACAACAGATGCTTATGGCAACTGAGTTTTATAACAGATTTCTCTTTTTACTACCTAGGTCAGCTGTTCCTCACTGAAATTAAAGCTTTACTGAAATCTTAAGACATCAGCTTAGTATCAGAGGGATAAGAAAAAAAAAAATATATACAGTTGAGGTGTGATCTTGGCTTCCCTTACATTGGTATTTCCACTGAATTTAGCATTTGTTAAAGTTACACGTATCTATAAATTTGTGGATGAGATTTAATTTTTTATCTTTATCATAGCAACTATAAGTACTAGTTGCTAAATCAGAACTATTTGATTTATTTTCCATTTGCACATATATTTGGGTGGACTTTCTAAGGATGGACACAATGTTATTTAGTCTGTATTCAATTCAGCAAAACAAATTACAAAAATTTAACAAGAAAAAAAGGGAGGAGAAGGGAAGACTAATTTTGGAAAAAATATTGTCTCCTCTGATGCCTTGGAAATATGTTTTACAATATAAAAAGGATGAAATAACTTTCACGGCCTTTTACGAATTGCCTTTCCTGAAAACATCCAAGTGGAGGAATCCAAAAGCTTGTGTGAATATAAAGCTGAATATCCACATGATTGTACTGGTTTTCACCCTGAGAATTGGCTGCTTAGACTTTGGACAGCAGAATCATTTGTCATTTTGGTGGTGGTGTTTTCCTTTTGATTTTCTTTTTTTCTGCTTTACTTTTTTTCTGATTTTTTTTCTTCTTTTTTTCTCCATTCAAAGATGGAGCAGCGGGTTGTGGGAAGGAGAGGAAGAGTTAGAGCTGGAAACCCTTTCCCTCTGCAATATCCGCATGTACATTTGGTCTTAGAACCAACACCCTGACGGCTGGTTGTGGAAATGTCACCTGGTATTTCTGCTGGTACCTCTGCCACACAGGGGCGTAGGAACCAGCCTGGGTCTTTCATGAGGACGGAGTTCTTGTCCTCGCCCTGCTGCATCTCCAGCTCCAGAGAGCTCTGCCTTGAAGCTTACGTTTCCTTTTCTTTGAAGAATGCTGTTCAATTTTTAGCCCAGTTGTCTAAGAAGCTATGCACGCATGCATGCACATATCTGCCTCTGTTTACTCCCATGATTAACTTTTAAACCCAATGAACAATTTCAGAGAAATCTGACAGCAGGGAAAAGCTCTCAGCTGGATAAGCATCGCTACAGCCACCCAAGGAGGCTACAGACACATCATCCCTATTTCTCATGTGCGATGTCATAGTGAGAAGGGCTGTCATGTCAGTGCAGCTACATAAGCTTTTAATTGACCACAAGAAGTTTTTGTATTCATTTCAGTTGTGCAGTAGAAATAAAAGCTCTCAGGAGGTGTAGCTGCTTGAGAACTTTGTAGACTGACAGAAGGAAAGGGAGTGGGAATTATGTGCCTGAGCAGAGACGGCATTTGGTATACATCATAAAGCCCTACTTTGCCAAACTGGAACGTGTTTTGATTTGGACGTTTAGACATTGGCTAATAAGAGTGTTTAGATAAGGTATCTGTGAGGTTGGATTGTTTTGAAACCGAGGCTATTTAAAAGCTATTGTTTGGGTCCTTGTGATGTTAATGGTATTGTAAATGTGGAAATACTAGGCATGGAATTGAACTGCTTTTAGACAGTAAAATACCTTAGATATATAGTGGTGAATACATAAAGTAGTAAGTAGATTTGATGGTCTGAGTTACAAAAAGCGTGTTTGAGGAATAGCCATACACCTCCCTAAAATAATACGTCCTTCATTTGTGATTCATTTTGTCCTGCCAAACCAAGAAAGTTGTGACCCAGAAATGGATAACAAAGTACTGCCAAGGTTTTGCTTTGGAAGGTGTTTCTTTTGGGTGATTGCAATGGTGTAAGTAGAAAATAAATTTGCCTCTTAATTTCTGTTGAAGTAAACCTTTGACTTTTTGTAATAATTTTAATATATCTCATCAGAGTTGAACCTACCAATACTAACTGAATCTTGTGTAATGTAACACAGCAGCTTGCCCTGCCATGAGAAAAATGTCAATTAGAAATCACAGTTAATCACTAGAGAAAATACTTGGGAGAATAAATCTTGCTCATTTACTGTTCACAGAACTGCGTGGTCTGTCATATGCTGAATATTCAGGAGCCTTCGTGGTGTAGGAAAATAAAAATACATACAGTATCAATATTTATGTGTTATTAAATCAGCAACGGCAGAAGATGTAGTCTGAAGGGCTATGCACTGTAGCTTTCATATGAAGTACCTTCAGTAATATGCCACTTAAAATGAGTATAAACAGTTTATAATATGCAATTTCTGAAATTTATTGCAGCCTTGAATGCTACGCTGCACCTACTACAACGGACCTTACAGCTGTAAACTAATATAATGTGTATCATCTGCACATCGGTAATGACCATTATCGATTAGGTACAAACAATTATTTCCAGCATCACTTACAAACAGCAATTTTAAACTGTCCCTTTAAAAAGCTTCAGTAAAGGCCTTTTTTTTTTTTTTCTTCAGGTAAATATCCATTTATTTTCAGGTACAATCTGACCTATTAATGAACCTTATTTAAACTGTAGCCACAAGCACTGATACAAACAGCTTTTTCGATTTTTAACACAAATATAGTTTCATAAATCAAAGCTACCATGCATGTTTGATTATTCCTAAGAGAAAACGTTATTCAAATATATTCATTGCTTAATTTCTGCCACCCACGCTGTCATACATTAAGTTTCCATCACTCTATGTGTTAAGTCCAAACTGCTTCCTGGGTGAGATAGGTCCCATAGACAGGGCAAACCTCGTGAGAAGGTAAATCTTTCCTTCTGTTAATTAACAGCTTTTATCACTGATAATGAGACTGTACAAACACTAAAAACCTGCCCACGAGAAGGAAGATGTGTGGGCAGGGAGAGATAACTCTCCGAGGGATGGAGCCAGCTGAAGCTCTTGCAACAGAAACAGAAGCGTAGCAGGCAGCAAGGGAGTCACGCTGCAGGACAGTGTCTTGTCAGGTGTGTCACTATATCCGCAGGATGGGTTTTAGGGTGGAGGGGGTGAGATGAGATGTCTCTAACAGCTCTGAGATATAATTTTGGGTTTTCGGAGGAGATAAAAGATGCTGACACTCTTACAATATGTGTTTCTGGTTTATGTAAGAAGGAAGAAATGTAGCAAGGAAAATCTTCTCACAAATTCATTGACCCTTTAGCATCTGATTACATACACAGTTCACTTGTGATAACCTAGAAAATAATCAAAGGGAATCAAAACAAAAAACACAGATCTTGTATCTTTCTTAAGGAAATACTAGGTTTATTTCAGGGTCGCTCTCCAGATGAGGCACTAGGCATGCTGAACGATAGCTGTTAAATGCTAAGAAAAAGGGATAATCACAAGAAGGGAAATACACCAATGGGGTCTTAAAGTTCTTATCTATGTGCCTTTTTGCCTTCAAGAAAATAGCTAAGGATCATTGCATTAAAAAAAAAATCAAAATCAAATATCTTAAGCTCAGTGCTTAAGGAGTTATGTCATAGAGAAGCAGGACTAGAAAAGGTCTCAAGAGACCACTACAGTAAGTCTGTCCTGGTTTGAGTCTCTTTTTCTCTCTCTTTCTTGCCTCCCGAGTGGAGCAGGAGAGAGAGAGCATCTGTCGTTCCACCGGATTGGGCCAATCTGGCCCAAACCACGACAAAGTCTCTGCACCAAGACAGGATTAACAATGCCAATGTTATTTCTGACAGGTGTTTAGCAATGTCATCTTAAAGACTTTTACTGAGAGAGATGTCATAATCTCCCTAGGCAATCTATTCCAGTGCTTGATTATCCTTATTCTTAGGAAGTTTTTCCAAAGTCTTACCTTGGTCTTTCTTACGGTTAAGCCCATTACCTCTTGCCCTGCCAGTCTTGGCCATGAAGAACAGATTACAGTCACACCCAACTATCCGTGAAGGACACATTCCTGAAAAGACCAAGATAGCAAAAGCAATGTTTCTCATAAAAATTAATGTGATGGAGGGAAACGTGTACAGGGTCTTAAGAACTACACATGATTTAAATTCACAGGGAGCAGGAGCAGGATCACTGGGAGGAGAGTCTGGCTTTTCAGCAGTGGTCTCTTCAGCATGGATCGCTGTTCTGACAGGTATCAGCTGTGCCATCTATAAGACTGAATGTCCAAGAAAACTCTTGCAATGTAAGCATTCTTGATGTCTCTTTCTGGACAGTTGCATCTTCATCATCTTCCTTAGATGAATCAATGTCAATCAACTTAATCATAGGTGAAGGACAGAAAAATGGGGTAATGATGGTGGTTAGTGGAGCACAGTATTAAATGGTCAGCAGCAGAACTAAGTGGTGGACAGAGAAGTGGAGGATAGTGAGGTGCCGCTGTATTCCCTTAATGTCTGCTGAATCCTTTTACACATCCAGAAATGATTGTCAAGTTCCCCCAGAATTTTCTCTCCTGCAAGCCACTCAACACACATTTGCTCTGCCTTTTGCTGCTGTTCATGTCTGTACGTAGTGAAATGCGTTCAGAGAGATGACCTGGTAACTTTTTATTTTGTGGACCAGCTTGCTTTCTGGAAGGATTGGCTGCCTGAACTAGTAGGAGAAAGAAGGATTGCAGCTGCCTCAGCTGAGAGCAGCTTAAATCGCACTGAAGTTGGAGTGTTGGTTCTCAAACACCATCCTGCTGCAACTTCAGCCTAACACAATACTACATTTTCTAACATTTGAGGATGAGGAAGATCCTAGCTCGGTATCATTAAGCTTGGATACCAAAGTTTGGCACCTGAAGCTGTGTTTGGGGTCAACATAAAAGCACCTTAATTTTCCAAGGTGTTGAGCAGTCTTTTGACTCAACATAAGGTAGCAATGTTTTAACAGAGCAGTTTTTGTTTAAGAGCCTAAACACAGATTCAGATGTGTAAATCCAGACAGACAGCTTTGAAATAAACACAGAAGTAAACCTAAACACAAACCTTTAAGACTAGAACTATCCACACATATGATGTGAAACCACGAGAGGGGGAAAAAGTGGGTTTTAGCAATGAAGCTAAATCTAAGATTAATTTACCTATGTAAGATTATATTATAGAGTCTCAAACTTCGAGCTGTTTTTATTTTGGTCTAACTATCTCACTATTCTTAACAAATATCACAAGTTTGGTCAGTGTGGGGGTGAACAAATGCATGGGAAATGTCTACTGACTGTGAAAGAGAGTAAGGGGTGAAGGTGGCCATGGGAAGAGGTTAATATGTGGTTGCTGTATGCTTTTGGGGTGGACTTCATACTCCCGTCACCCCTCTGGGGCAAGAGCAGCAGGTCCCCATCCCTCTGGGATGGGACTTCGTTTGCTGGGAGACAGGCATCTCTCACGTGCAGGCAGAGTGTACTCTCCCCGTGGGATGGCTGTGTGTGTGAGAACCACACAGTCACCCTCTGGAACAGCGTGATGGGGTCCCTCGTACCGACCAAGCCCTGTACAGGGGGTAATAGTTTCCAGAGATAGCTCTGCCTCGCAATCAAATTGCAAAATGGCTGGTACCTGATGACTCTTGGGGCTGCTGCCAGGGGCAGCCTGTGTCTGAGAAGTCACAGCCCTCTTCTCCATAGACATCTCTTCACTGCTGTCCTCTCCCTGAAGGCTTATGGCATGGGGTACAGGCTGCACCCAGGCGGTGATGGCAGGGGGGGGGACTGACGATGAGGCAGCTCCTTCCTTCTGACAGGTGGTGTCATGGTGATAGGAAACCAACTCATTGCTGAAGTTGACCCTCTCCACAGTGGATCTGGGTGTGCCACAGCAGAAACACCGGCAGCCCAGCAGGTTGCTGAAAGCCCGCCTGAAGTCTGCGTTAAAAGCATAGATCACTGGATTCACTGAGGAGTTGGCCCAGCCAAACCACACAAAGATGTTGAAGGTGGTTTGGCCAACACAGGGTGACTGTCCTTCATGGTCGCTCTCCTGCTCAGGCTGGCAGAAAGGCAGCAGACAGTTGAGCAGGAAGAAGGGCAGCCAGCAGCAAACGAAGACTCCCGTTATGATAGAGAGGGTCTGCAGCACCTTGGTCTCCTTGCGCAGGGAACTCCGCAAAGAGGAGGTGGACTCCTTGCCGTGAGCTGGCCACTGTCCCCCTGCTCGCTCAAGGGTGGAGATACGGCGGATCTGGGCCTGGGCAATTCGGTAGATCCTGGTATAGGTGATGATCATGATGGCCACGGGGATGTAGAAGCTGATAAGGGAGGAGGTGATGGCGTAAGTGCGGTTCAGGCTGACATCACAGCGGGGCGTCCCAGGCAGCCAGGAACTTGGATATCTCATGTCCTTGGCTTTATGCCAGTGTAGCTGCACCGGGACGAAGGAGATGAGGATGGAGAGGGCCCAGGCCACAGCTATCATGGCGCAGGCAAGGCGCTGTGTCATCCTGCGCTCATAGCGAAAGGGGCTGGCGATGGCCCAGTACCGGTCCAGGCTGATGATGCAGAGGTGAAGGATGGAGGCGGTTGAGCACATGATGTCGAAGGCCACCCACATGTCACAAAAGCGGCTGCCGAAGAGCCACGAGCCACCGGCCACCTCAGTGACCGCCTTCCAGGGCATCACCAGGAGGGCCACGCAGAGGTCCGAGACGGCCAGCGACAGCACGAACCAGTTGGTGACCTTGGCGCGCAGGTGGCGGAAGCGCAGGACGGCCAGGCACACCAGCGTGTTGCCCACCAGCGTGCTCAGCACCAGGACGCCGAGCAGGCACCCGGTGAGTGCCCGCAGCGCCCGCGGGCTCCCCCCCGCCGCCGCGCTCCCCATCGGGGGCGCCCCCCCGCCCGCCGCCGGGCTGCCCCGGCCGCTCCTGCCGGCGGAACGCTCCCCGAGGGTCGGCGCCACCGCTGGCAGCCGGCGCCGTCCGGGGCTGGGAGCGCGGCCGCCCGCGGGGGCATCTCTGTCCGCCGCCCCCGCCGCCTGCCTCAGTTTCCCCCGCGGCGGCGGCGGCCGGCGGCGGGGCGGGCTGCCTCGGGGCTACTCACCGCGCCGGCTGCTCGGGGCCGCCCGCCTCTCGCCGCGGCTCCTGCCGAGGAGGGGACCGTCCCGAGCGCGGAGCGGGCGGCGGCGGCCCCTCGGCGGTGCCGGGGTTGACCCGCGGGTTTCCGCCCGGAGCGCTGCGATGGAGGAGCGGGAGCAGCAGCCGCTTCGGGCGGCCTTGGTGCGCCGCACGCCGGCGGCTGCCGCTGCCCGGGCAGCTGGAGGCAGCGGCGGGGCCAGCCCACGTTCGGACGGAGCTTGCGGGCGGGTGGGGGAATGAACGGCGTGGGAAGTCCCCAGCGTCGAGCGACCTTCGTAACTGCACGGAGGGAGATTTCCCCCCAGCATCGCCCCGGGAAGAGCCCTTTTTTCGCCTGAGGTTTGTACTCGCCTAAGAGTCAGGGACGAGGATCTGGCGCTTTCCGAGTTATCTCCTGCTTTTGGAGACCGCGATCAAATTTCAGGTTTCTTAAAGAGCAGGATAGCACTTCGCGGCTGTTTACATGGAGCATGCTGTCAAATCTGGGTATTAGAAGCTGTGGTTTCACCAAAAGAGTATTTCGCTATTCATTTTTTTGTTTCGAATTGAAATCCTATGTAAAGACACCAAAAGCATAGAAACCTAGGACATCTCTAGTTTGGCTTTGTTGCATTTTGCCAGGAGGTTGTTCATGCATTTCCTCAGACACAAGCACCTAACAAAACCTGCCTCCGTATTTTTCAGCCAAAGGTGTTTTCTGGTGTATTTCAATAGTCTTCCATTTGCTGTTATAATTATATACATGCTGTCATATAAACGTCTTGCATATATTTACAGCCTACTTAAAATAAAGTATCCTAGTGCAAATAGGGTATAATCCCTTATTCTGGAAGAATTTATACGGTAGTCCTGTAATGAGAAAAAAAGAGTTTGAAATGTGAATAGGAAATATCAACTCATATAATTAATTAACATGGCAAACAGGTATTTATTTTTAGATGAGGTATTTTATATTTTCTTTTTACCTCCTAATTGAGATTACTTCATCCACTAGTGCCAACACAAACAATTTTCAAGCCAGTAAGTGTCTGATTTCCATTTTACTGTTATGATAGTCTTAGTAATTAGAACAGAGACTGGAATTTTTTAAAACAAATTTTGAACAGCCAAACTGGCAGCTTAGCCTGTAAAAATCAGCATATTTAAGATAAACTAGCTGGATTGTATCAGTTCATAGCAGATTGTTAACATTTGGTCACGTTTTTCAAGATCCTAGCTGCTTTGTGCCTTGGAGACCACAGTCTTCATAATGCAGCCCACTGCATTCCTGCTGTGACACTGAAAACTGGAATACACTTCTTGTTAACGTGTTTGTCTAGAAGACTAACTAATAATTCAAACAATTTAGCTAGAATCTTCTCTGATAAAATGTATACTTTGTTAAAACAGTAGTAGCTGTCAATGTAGCACAGGCTGTAATACGAGAGCCAACTCCACACTTTCTCTTATTTGGAACCATCTCTAGTTCCACATATGTGGATTTTGCCAACATCTGCAAACCGTAGTAGGTCTCTGATTTTCATTCCAATACTAATGACTAAATTTGTAAGGATTTGTTTGTAAGAACTATCTACACATTTGCTAATTTGAGTCAATACATTTACTCTTATTTAACAATCAGCAAAATGACCCTGAAGAACAGAATATATTTGTGAAGAGTTGTAAATGGGACAGTAGATGGAATTAAGGCAATACAGCACTGAAACGGAAAGAGCAATGCTTTTGCAAATTCAGCAGGCAGTAGTGCTACAAGGCTCCATAGCGGAAGGTCGCTAGCATTATCTTTCTAAAAACAACTGTTTTCAGTGTCTCTGTGTATCTCCAGTTTCCAGGATCTCATTATGCTCTACAAATATCTCTAGCTCCTTTTTAGCACGTATTATCAAGGGATTATCATGCTCTTTCATGTGCATGTGTTTTCCTGTGAGTGCCCTACCTCAAAATTTTGAGGCTGTTGGCTGAAGTCAAATCTGACTCAAATCTGACTGTCTAGAAAAATTAATTTCCTACAGTTGTAATTAAAGTAAGCATCCAGATAGAAGTCAGAACCCCTACTAATATCCTCACCGCCAGGAAGGTTGCAGTGCGGACTTGCCTTATTAAACACAAGAGAATTCAGGCAGAGGGAGACATTATGAATGCTCTTATCCTAAGGAAAACATTAACAGATACATCCATCTTCTTAGATACCAGAGGATCCAAGTGCAAGATGCAAATGCTTAAGAAACTATACAGTGAGTCAGTGGCAAAGACAAGAATAGAAACATTGCCCTGCTCTTATTCCTATATTGGGCACAGTGGAGTGAAGCGTAAGCTTATTGCAGAGGGAGGAAAGACAGACATGGGGGAAAACACAACATCGTATGAAAATCAATGTCTGCAGTGAGTTGAAAATGCTGTAAACTTTGATTTTAAGGCCTGTAGCTATTTCTTGAATTAGTATTACTTGGGATAGAATAGGAAGGGTCTAAGCAAAATAATGTAAAAGATACTAATGGACTGGATAAAACTCTTTCTTGTGACTCCAGAATATTTGCAAGCTCATTCCATCTGCGAAAAAAGAAACTTACCCAGACAACATACATAAAACATACTGCACTGTATATAATGTATCTATATTGTACACTTTCTAAATGCAGTCACTCTACTCAAAATCTCTCTCCCCCCAAGAAGAGAAAGAAGGAAGCCTGGTCAGGCAGACCTATATAAGAAACCAAAATCAGTTTCCCTCTCCCCCCGCTTCCTTCTTGTTGTCTTACTTCTCCCTTGTAAAACTATCTCATCCTAGACTCGGTGCTCACGTATTTATAGCACACACTATGATTAAGAGGAGATCTGATTCAGAACTTAAAATTAAGCCTTTAATGGTTTACTATGATTGCACTTGGAGCTCGTGCTGTTATCTAGGTCCCTAATATGCTAGCTGGCCGGAGAACTGAAGCAGCTTAAAACTCATCGCTCCAACAGGACATGATATTTCAAGCCAGGCCTCAAGGTGCCTCCTGGAAGGGCACCGCAGTTCTCACGTCCCGTGCTGTCACGCTGCAGTCGGCTGGGGAGAAGGAGCCTCCAGCAGGTTAATGACAGGGTCCACACTGTGCCTGCACCCTGCCTGCAGACTACTGCCAGATCTCCCTGACCTTACCTGGTCTCATAAAGACAGCGACTACAGATTTCAGCCACATTTATCCAGTGACAATCGTTAGTGCTTTGTCAAAAGAATGTAATACCAACAGCGGTTAATTAAATAGTTCATTTAATTTTGAGATTTTGTCCAAATGGGGGACCATTATTATAACCAACTTCATGAAGAAGTATCATTTAATGGAATGTGATCACATGGTGTAAAGATGTGTCGAGCTACCGGTAAAATGATGCTCTGAATAAGCTGTCTGTCTCGCAGTCTGAAAAAACATTGGTAGCACATAAATTAGACTAAACTGGGTTTTTTTAATACCTTTACAGCTACTTTTGGGGACTGATTTTGAATGTCTTGGAAGAAAATGTCATTGAAGGCAAGAAAGTTACAATTGAAACCAGTATGATTGTCTGTCTATCCATCTCTGTATAGCTAAAGAATCTATCTAATTTTGTACAGGTGTGTGTGTATGTATACTTATCATCTTGGCTTTATATATTATATTCATGCTTTCAATGCCATGTGAGTTTTATGAACTTGATCATATACTGAGACTCCTGATCTATTTGTATAATGATTTACTGTTGAAAATAAATGACCTTTTTATTACAGAGATATGGATTAGCTGTATGAGAGAATTGGAAGTCACTGAATAATTCATTGTTTCAGAAACTGTCTAGACAAGTTAAAGAAAGAATAACTAAATCAACAGCTAAGTATCAAAAGCATATTTAGTCTGTTCAAGTTTAACAGAAATAATTTGAATTTGTGATGTCCGATACAGAGTCCACTGTAGCTCTTCACATCATTTGAAGTTAATATAGTTCTTAAAGTGATTTCATTATGAGTTGTTTAGTAAATCAGCTCTTGAGTTTGGAATACCTTTAAAGTTAAGTAAGGAAGACTAAAAGTGATGTAATACCTAACTAAATTACTTTTCTGGGAAAATTGCCTGGCTTCTCTCCCAGATATAAAGGCCAGAGATGTCAAATTCACTTTTCAGAAAGGCCCTCCAAGCAACGCTGTATGATAGCTTATGAATACCAGTCTGTGGGGATGCTGGGATGCTTTCATATGATCTGATTTGGAAGAGAGTCCCTATTCACAGTTGGGGTTTCCTGTGTGAGGGTGCTAGGAGAACAATAACTACAGGTAAATGGCTTTTCCACAACACTTGCTGATATCACAGCACAATGGGTGCTCAGCAGTGAAGATGCCACCTCTTGTGTGTGTGGACCACTAAGCGGCTAAACAGATTTCCTTGAGAGATAAAGGGACGTTTCTTAATTTTTTTAGCAATCTTTCATGAAAGATAATGTTTTAGGAATTTTAAATGTCCAAGAATAATTGCCATCAATTCTCCATTGTTGCTATTTTGACAAAATCAAGACAGTATTTTATACCAGCTCAGCAAGAGATGATGTCTCTTTGCAGAAACTTTGCCTATCAGATCCTTTCCTACCATAATCAATAAGGTGTTTTATTATAGTGTGGTTGATAAATTGACTGAATGCAGGGTGTCTGTTTTACGTAATCTAAATAGAGCGGTTTTACGTTCTTCTGCTGACTGGATCATTCAGGCTTTGCCTAAATTGAGCTGTAGCTGTGTATTGCAGCATGCTCCAACATCCTCATCCAGACCAGGAACTTCGTTAGAGCAGGTCCTGGCTCTTTCCTGCTGTTGTACCCGAGTTTCCTTCCTGTGGATGCCAGTGTGCCTAGGGAGTGACAGGGTTAGCACACACTAGAGTCTCTCGCTGCGCCTGGGTCAGGACATATCTAGGAAGTATACAGAAGAATATCTGGACCTAAAAGTTCAGATATTTTCAGAGTTTTAGAGTGTAGAGATTGTGGGCGTTAGTTAGGGGCCTGATGCTGGCTTCTAGCAGGTACTGAGGCATTTGGTTGAGAGTCTACTGAGCTACCCTTTTCAGTCCAATGTCTTGAGTAAATTCTTCACTGGGAATGCCTGGAGGCGGCACTGTAGAGTTATAATTTAAATATAGCGGCACTATTTTGACCCTCCAGGTCTCATACAAGAGCTGCATATTTTTGCTAACAGCCTAGCCACTTCATCTGTAAGTGCTTTCAGAGTTCTTGGGTATGCCACCTGGACATGATGACTCTTACGCTTTTAAAATTATAGGATTGCTCAGATTTATCTTACAGCTACTGCAGTCTGAGAGAATGCTTTATTTTCACTACTAGTAAAGATTAGGTCAAGGGTAGCTGTCTTCCCATCATGTTCTCCAGTTTAGATCTGAAGTAGAGAAGACAACAATGTCCTTCCTAGTACTGCCTAAATCTTCTTTGATTATTCCCTTTAACCTCTGGTGATACAGGAAATGCTCACATCCATTTAGGGCTGTACCAGCCCTTCTAATTCCTTTCTCATCCTCTGTCTGCTGTAGTTTACTGTTCCTGAGGTTGTTTTCAGTAGTTATTTTTGGAGATGGACCCCAGAATTGAAAAGGACTGCACTTTGGCTTAGCTATCCCCGGGCATTCATCATTTCGCCAAACTGGGATTTTGCCCAATTGTTTTCCTGGTATTCAGAGGTACACATCTGTTTGAACGTCTCTGTGGTTTCCTTAAGCAATAGCTAGCACTAATGAAAAGACTCTGCCTCCTTCAATATGCTCTTATTTGAGCATTTTTATTAGTTTTGTCACTTTATGGAAGTCTACCATTTCAAATATAATTAATGTGATTAGCATATGACTACTCTAAATAATAGATACTGTAAATAACAAAAGAGTAGAAGGTATATTTAAGTGATAAACTGTTAGGGTGTTTTTAAAAGTAACAGGTAGATTTAAAAATTCTTTTAAAAGCTATAAAAATAAATATGTGAAGACTGAAGCAGTGTAGGAGGTCCAATCAACTGTCATTTGAATTGCAAATTTAATGTGAACAGCATAAAAGAGAACAACTAATTCGAAAGGGTTTGCTTTGCAAAGCAATGTTTCATAACTGTGCATTTAACCCGAGCTACCTTACTTCAAATTTCTATTTAATCTTTTCTGTTAGTGATAAAAACACATAAAGAAATTTAACATTTCTAAACTTTTTCCTTCAAATTGTCAAACAAATGAGTTCCATATTGTGCCAAGAAACAAGTGAATACTTATTACGAAATAGAAAAATCATGCTCATATGTCACCACAGATAATACTAAAAGGAGTCTTCGTCCTTTATTTTAGTCTGCTGAGTAAGGCTTAGTTTAAAGGCAAAATCCATCTTTTGAGCATCCTGCGTTGCATGTTTTCAATAGCTCACCTTTGGTGATGGCACTTTTCTGATCAGCTTCGGTAATTCAGCCCATTCTCCAGGGAATTTCTGTGCTGATATCACACTATTAATCACATTGTTTTCTTTTATCAAGATATTATTCCTTCCAATATTCTTCAGGACTAGCATAAGTGAGTCTCTTGGTTTTTCCTGATTGGTGTTCTCGGTGGCCCAGCTTTTATCAGCTCCCTCTGCTCGTCCCTCCCCAGCACAGTTCTAGTTAGCGGCTTCCACCAAAGAAGCTCAGATCAGAGAACAGGGCTGGCAATTTATGACCCCTGGCCCGCTGCCTTGGACCTTCCTAGGAGGCTGCCAGTGACCAAACGCTGGTATTTTTCATTCAGCACCTTCGAAGGCAAACACCTTTGAGCGGGTACCCTTTCCAACTCGGGCAGGGATGAAATGCCCAGTGTGACATTTAGGTACAGTCCAAAATCCAGAAAGTAAAACCAGAAGCTTTAATGGCCAGGCAGCCCTGGGACAGTGCTCCTCACTGTTCTGGTCCTGGGCACCATTCAGTGGCAGCCTGTACCGTCAGGCAAAGCAGCATGCAGGGCTGACCGGAGTAATGTCAGGGCTGAGTTGGCTCCTGACACAACCCATAATTTAGGAGGCAGGAAGCTGGTTTTAATGCAAGCTTTGCCCTAGTGCACAAGCTGTATTTTTGAGTTGCACGGCACAAAAGCCAGCACTTTCTCTGTTGAACAAAGCAACATGTCCAGCTGCTTAGGTATTTTATGACAGTGGTTGCCTTTTTCCAGAGTGGCAGGGCAAAGAGCTTTTTGATTTTGCTTTTTAAACAGAAATGCAAAATACATTACATTGCTGTAGTAATCGGTACCTACATTACTTTAACCAGTGTTTAATCTAGATTAAAGTAATCAAGATAATAATAATGTGAAAACCAGTCTATAATACAGTGTTGACTATTTCAAAATGCTACCTCTGTATACTTTAGGATACAAATGCTTCATTGACTGCCATTGCATTTATAAATCAAGCTTTAAAATTAAGATTAAAAAAATGCAATCTATCATATGTTTCCAATAGAGGGCACACACAGTACTTTGCAGAATGAAAAATTTTTGAAATCCACTCTTACTAACTGTGACAGAACTATTGCCAAACCATATTCAGATTCCTACAGAAATTAATAATTTGTGCTCCACTTCTAACAAGAAGCTGTCTGCTGAGTTGGGAATGTATCTCTTTGGTTTGCTTCTGAATATGCAAATTTTAATTATTCGGAAAATCAGTGTGAGTTTTCCTTGCTTTTTTGCCCATGTCCCCACAACGTGTAAATAGTTTTCTGAGAGAACATGTGTAATATCTTCAAAGGGTAGACTGCAAGTGGATTTTCTGTCTGTATGGGACAGTGCTCAGCACTCAGCATTAAGAAGTGCAATTTAATCTCTGCTCAAAATTATTTGACTTTAATGGATTTCAGACAGCCACAGCATTGCTTTTTGTTTTGTTTTGTGTTCGCTTATTTTAGAGATTTAGTGAAACAGAGCCTGTCAGCAAGCTGGAAAGCTTTCTAGCACCCAGTAGATGTGACACATGACAGCCACGGAATTTTAGTGTTTCACAAGGACCATTTCAGTCTCTCGTCTTGTTAAAAGTCTGCATGCAGCCACTATCGGAACTGGTTGGACTACACGGTCAGACAACACAGAGATGATGTGCAATGGTTTCTGTCCTGAAGAGATGACCACATCACTGCCACCAGTAAGGCTTGGTGCTCGGGTAACCTGAGTTTAAGGAATAACAACAATTAGGTACCCAGAATGTAAGCAAGGCAGAAGTGATGCCAGGAGGCAGATAAAAGTCGTTTGAAGGCTTCACAACCCTATATTCATTCTTCTTTCTTTGAAGATCTCGCATCCCTACAATCTATCCAATGTGTATTTTAGAACAAACAATCTTTGGATTCCTCTTAAAAACTCATTTGACAGCACAAACTTTCTATTACTAAGCTAGGTTATTACTCCATACTGGCAAGCAATGGCAAGCCTAATTTACCCACTTACTGCAAGCTCATGGCTGGAGTGCAGCATTTAAAGTAACTGGGCATTGCTGTTCAAGGACACTTACAGATATGTGGGCAAAACAGATAAGGTCTTCACAGCCTACAGTGGCTACTTTGGAAATTGATTTAGATTCAAGTTCTTGTTCTTTATCTTCAAGGCTTTCCCAGATTTCATGCTGGTAAAGGCCACATAAAATGTTCACAATAAAGGTCATGGTTAACAACTGCTTGGGAATGTCTCTGGTCAGAAAAAAATCCATCCTGTAGGAGTCACTTGATTGCAGTCTTTGCCCCAAAAGTTCCAGTACCTCACACACCTTGCCACCTAGCGCTCCGTGTTTCTTCTCCAGCATAAGCTGAGCAAATTTGTGTTTGAATACAAAACAAATAAAGAAAAGTCCTTGTCTATAGTATGTGCTTCTTACCCTGTTGTAGAACATAACAAATATTAGTTGCACTGGCTGTATCTTGATTGGATGACAGGTACTTCCCATGAGACACCCCAGCCATTTAGATTGGGGACCAGGTCCCTTTCAGTCTTTCCTTGGCTTTCCATCTACGGAAATTGCTGCATGGAGAAGTGGAGGCATGATGTATGATTAGCTCTTAACATTGGGTCAGGATACAATGAGTTATACCCCTGGAACTGAGAAATGAGAAGTGTTCCACTGTCCCACAATTCAGACATAGCCATTATCAAATGGCTGCGCTTATTGCCATTACTTAATGCGCTGCTGGATTGGGACATGCAATGATGAGCATAGCATAAAAAACTGTATAGAATAACTCAGCAACACAAGCTTTCAGTGCTGTCTGGAAAATAGCTTAGAATATGTGTAGGATGCAACTAGAATGCATAACTAGAAGATGATGTTTCTGCATAGTAAATTCACGCCTAATTTTTTTTTTCTTATTTTCCTCATTCCTATCCATCCACGATGTTAAATGTTGCATGTTGGTTTTTATAAATAGGCAAACATTTCTTAGTAAATATACTTAACAAATGGCCTTAATAAATAATACATTTCAGAAGTTTCTTCCCTTTTCCACTGCCTGTGATTAGCCCCAGTCGTACTGGCGGTGCCTGGCTGCAGCATTTCCCAAGGGACTATCTGCCAGTTCAGCGCAGCTTAAACACAGAGCAGAAAATTGAACCTTACCCTTTCCAACCACTCCCTGTTATTCTGTTTGCCCAAGATAAGGGAGACCTGTTCTTTTAAGGATAAACTCTTGTGTACTACTATTTAGGACCTGGTTCAGCATTCACAAGCAGCACGTTGCAGACTGAAGTAGGCAGCTCCTGCTTACAGCTATTTATTCATGTGGCTGCATCACCCAAATTCATGTGCTGTGACACCAACAGAACTGCTAGGGCTGTAAAGTAATATGGCAAAAAAATTAAGTTATTTTTCAGCCTATCACTTTCTCAGTCTGATTGATTGCATTGCCACACAAACAGCTGAGATGGCATAACAGCAGGCAGGATTAGGAAGGTGAATGCATGCCCAGGAGCTGGGACAGAGGAAGGTCTGTTCACACCAACATTGTCACTAAAAAATTGTTCACTCTTTTTCCCATTTGCTCTTATACACCCTGTGACAATTTCTTCAACTTCCCCTGAAAGGTTTGAAATCTTCTATGCTGGTCATCTCTCAAGAAAATAGTTTATAATAAAATTTAGTTGAAAGATTTCATCTGCAAGTACTCCTAAGCCAAATTCAGTTCTCACCAAATTCAGGAGGAAAGACTCTTTCAAGTTTCATCTGTTTTTCTTAGTAGACTTCTCTTGCCGCTAAACTTAGTGGACAGAATTCCAGAGTGCCCAGGACCTGAGCATCAGGCTCAGCCTCAGCAAACATTTTACACCCATGCTGTATATATATACGTAGCACCTGTAGGTTCAGAGCAGCATAAAATCAGATTAGTTAGATTATTTCTAAAAAGTTAATATGAACTTAGCTTATGAAGCAAAGAGAGTCCTGTTCTCATAGCCCCCAATGTGCATTACAACACCTTTTTTTTTTTTTTTTAAAGAATACATATCCAATATGACTTGGCAAAAATTAAAAGGAAAAATTCCAAGAAACGATTATTTTTTTTGCTGCTTACATTTTTTCAGCCATAGAAGTGATTTTATTAGTATCAGTGACACAGCAAGCAAACAGAGCACAAGACTGAGACAGGAATTTGTGATAAGGTTGTAATCACCACGAGGAAAGACTCACAAATCTTTATCAAACACACAGTAACTTTAGAAAAGTAAACAAAAAACTTATAAAACACTCTCAGCGCATGAGAAAATAAATGTGGGTAGGAAAAGTGCAAAGTGGAGTCCATGCAGCTGAATGAGCTCCCACAAAAATATTTACTGCTGTAGGCTAAGGACCATGCTGATATCCTGCCTGGAAACAGGAAAGGGTTGAGGCTGAATATAAGTAATTCAAAATGGGTCTAATTAGTAATTAGTGGATGAAATAAATAAAGGAGGAGCTGTTGTTGGTCCTAAAAAAAAAAAAACAAAAGAAAACCTCAGACAACTCAGATGGAGGCTAACTGGCCAAAATATTCCCAGGGAAGCGAGTAAAGGGCTCCGATCTCTGCTGCATTACAGTGACTCCCCTTTCATTTCATCACAAAAACATGTCTCTGCTAACAACACAGGGTTACTGCCTGAGTGAGTGAGGATCCCAGGCTGAGGAATGTGAGATCTGGTGTTGTCTGTTTACCCTCATCTCTTCCTTTTCTTCTGCTTTATCTGTGTCTGCTCTCTGCCAGCTTGCATCTACTCCTTTGGTGGATCCCAAAGGGTGGATATGAACAAAAAGAACGAGAAAACTCGCAGTCTGTGTGAAAACCACCTGAGGTTTCTGGCAGGCAGATGGACCGAGCCTGTAGATTAGGTAAGTGTCTAATCAGTTAGCTGGATAGAAACAGTAAAATAAAAAAAAATAATCCAAAAATCCTGTTGGATCATAGCAGAAGCAGACAATATATTTTTTTCCTCAAATTCTCTCTTTCATTCTACTAAGAATCAGTGTAATTAAATTTCTGGTTTGGATGTGGTAATAAATATTTCTATTTGTTTTTACCTTAACCTGGTTTAAAGTAAGGGTGATTTCTAGGTAACTCACTCTCTGTCCCTGTGGGTTTGGTGACATTTAAACCAGGATATGTTAGCAGTCTTTAGCTTCTCAGTATCTTGACAGTGCTATCCAGAGGGTAACACAAGCCTCCACATAGGTATGTCATCTGCATAGACCAGTCTGGCAGTGGGCAGCATGGAGGTTACATGGAAGGAGAGTCTTCCAGCGACTGACAATAACCTGGAAAGCCTTCTAGCCCCCAGCAGAGCAATGGCAAATATAGCTTACCCCACTGCAGTGCTCAGGGAGCTTTTGGCACTGTTTGAACCACAGCAAGCATAAGCGTACACAAGGCTGAATTGTCTTAACACTGGTATCCAGCATGTTTGACCCACAAGCAGTGTAACTTAATTCTAGGACTGCAGCACGACTGGGAGTGTGCTCAGGAAAAGCTTGCAGTGTGCAGGAGACTGCCAAACACTGTGTCTGTGAACATCTTAATTAATTGTTAGTTATACTCTGTGCTGAGATCTTGTCCAGAAGGCTTTGTATTAAAAGTGCAAACTGCTATTAGGTGTTCTTGCCAAAGTAGGATTTCCAAAGAAATGAGAGCCTCTGGAGTGAACTGCCAAAGAGCACAACTATAGTGCAAATGGAAGAACATCTGAGGTTTTGGGAGCCCTAGGGCAGAGTGTTTCCTATATATTGATTTGAGGAAGCCATTCCGTATTTTATTTACAAAAGTAATGAAACAGCACTGGGAAACCACCAGCTACATATTGGTTATTTGTATAACTATTAAATGTGTATTTCAGTTACCAGCATTGGTTGGCACAAGAGGTAAACTAATACCTGACTCCTTGCTATGTTGTTCTTTTGAAAAGGAGAACCCTGTCATGGGCATTGGCTTATTTTTTGTACAGTTTGTTGTTTTGGATTTTTTTTACAGAGTAGTGTTGTTTCTCAGCACTTGGGAACAAATTATAAATTGACTGTTTCCTCATTCATAATTTCCAGAACTGCTGAGACTGTCTGATTTGTGAGCTGCAGACGGGAAGTAGAGATGAGAACTTACATAAGAACATAAGAAAAGTCATTCCTGTCGGACTAAGGGTCTGTTTAGCCCAGTATCCTGCCTCTAAACCAGAGGCTGGGGCTCTCTTACCACTGCTAGGAAAATGTCTGTGTCTCCCTGGGAGCACAAGCAGCTCCATGTCAGTGGCCTCAACTTTGAAATGATGGATGACAGCCCCTGAAAGCTCTCTGAGCGGTGGCATGCTCTAACAGACTGTACCTTGCTGGATCTCTCAGCCAAGCATTTGCATGGTTTCCCCTTGAATCCCTGTCAATGTTTTGCATCCACAGCACCTAGCCCCAAAACATCCTCTCTCACTCCTTCCTAGGAGAATGCCCCTTGCTTGCGTGTTGCCTCTGCTCTCTTGTAGACAGCGCAGATGGGCTTGTGGGATTGATTTCAAGCGAGCTAACTTGCCCTTTAGAGAAGTCCTCTCTCCATTGCCGATAGAGGGGACCTGTAAAAATGCTTAGAAATAGGGAGGATGAATCTGGGCCTTGGCTTCTCCATCTCTTGGCCTCAGTACTGGGGTTCCCTGAAGTCCCTGCACAGCAGCCATAAGGAAAAGTAAGTATATCTCACCACTCTGTAGGAAACCACTTTGATGACACAGAGGCAGACCACCTGTCTCCTCAAATCATTTGCTATTCTTTTTCTTGAAGAAACATAAATACGGGAGAGAGGAAGACTGGCTGGAGCTTAGGTTAGTATATCTACTGTGGTAGATAGCCCTGGCCAAAACAGGTGTCATGATTTTGGAGTTAATAGGGACATTCTCTTTGCTTCTCACCAGCTGACCTGTTAGATAAGGAAAACTATTTTTAACAATTTCAGGCTTAGCACTTTCACTAGCCATTCTGATGTTAAAATTTACTGGTTTTTTTAGGTTTTGTGTGCAGGCATTCAAAATACAAAGCTGCATCATCTTCTTGATGGCAAAATGCTAGTGATAAGAAAAGACTGAGGTGTTGACTTTTCTTAGATCAGTTTTCTCAAGTCTCATTCAATATCACAGCTGGCTGGCATTTGCATCGGGATATATTAATGCTAGGGCTAGTCCAAAAAATCTCAGATATCTGGCCCCGAAGAGGAAGGATAGTTCCTGGTTTATGGCAAAGGCATGGTCTTGAAGAGACTCTACCAGCATTTGATGAGTAGTCTAGGTAAACATAGAGTGTTATTGCAAACTAAGAACATTTATGGTAATATTAGTTTGCAGGCTTTGCAATCTAAATTCACTGTGCTAAAATGATGGTCAAGAGAATCACAGCCCTTTTTTGGTTTTGTGGTAGAGATCAGGCCTGACAGGCCTTTGAACTGACCTACTAGATAGTTTTGCTCAAGGGGTTAAACATCTGAGGTTTTTAAAATTTCACACTAGACCTGAGCCCCCATGGAGATGTCAGTTTGGTGGGGAAATCGGATCACTGCATTCTGCATTTCAGCAACAGGTTCTTGTTCGTGAATGAATGCCTTAGGATTTTCTCAGTACTGCCAGTAGCATTGTGTGAGTCTAGTTCTGCAAGGACCACACACCAAAGTGTGCAGAGTTCACAACCGTGTGTTTTTAGCACTGCCCACAGTATACCTTGTCACAAATATTTGCAAGATTAGATCCTTTGCCTGTGTTCAGAGCCCCTTTGAAACCAATTGCCTGGCTTACGTTACTGCAGGATATTCCTTATGCTTTAAACTTGGGAGTAAAAAATGGTTTGTATCACTAAAATCAATAACTGGATGGGGCAACACAGATCAAAGTGGAAATCAGAGCTGAAACTAATGACCTAGAATCGTGCTAATTAATATGAGCGATGTGTGACATTTCCTAAGTGTTCAGACCTTTGACAGGGTGCAGTTACAGACAGGGGCTATTCCTAATGAGGGATGGTATCGAAAGGTCAGCTGTCAAACACAGTCAAGGATGCAGACAGGTCTAGTTCTCTGTCGCCAGTGTATTTAACAACCAAGAAGGCTGCCGCTCTCAGGCATCAAGTCTGGATCACTGTAGCACACTACAAATCTCTGGAACAAGGGGCAGGGTTGCAGTTCGTGCAAACCTTAAGTAAGGACTACTGAAAAGCCTTTGTTCCTTACATGATATTTTAATTGCAAACTCTTTGGAGCAAAGTCTACATGCATTATTATTTGTACACTGTCTCAGTGAGGACTGGTTTAGCTGAAAGTTGTACGTGCTGCTTCTAACATAAAATAATGAATCCAGTGAAGATTGCTTCCTTTCTCTTTCAGTGACTAACAGTGAGAGTAAACTAGCCAGATTCCTCTAACTTAGCTCCTGTTTCATCCATATTCTTTTGTTACCACCCCAAAACTGGCACAGCACTCAAAATTGACAGCCTTCGAAGGTAGAAAAGATACTACTGTCTTCTTTCTGTCATCCCAAATGCCTGGAGTATCTTCTCCATAGCTGAGATATTTTATAAACTGAGCTAGAGGCTTTGTTGCTGCAGAAGAGTTTTTAGCAAAAGAAAAGGAATTCAGCTTCATATTTATGTAATGTGCCTCACTCTTTTTTCATGGAATCTTATTTGGTAAAGTTGCCTTCCTCCTAAGGGTCACCTTAAAGAGCCAGGAGCACAAACGATCTTCTTACACGCAAATTGCCCTAATCAGTTTGAGGACAATATAAAATCACTGCCTAATAATTTATTCACAATATTCAATGAAGCAGCTATTTTCTTTTCACTAACAAATTGTGCTATTTCTCATATGACTATCCCTAAAACATTGGGTACTAAGGAGCTCACTACTAGATCAGAACTATAGTATAAATAATGTCATTTTTGACAGTACCAGGCAACAGCACAGTTACAGTGTGGTGTGGTTAGGGTAGAATCCCATGTTGTAATTTCTTTAATGTCAAGGTGAAGATAAGACGTTTCCACTCTGGCCAGTCGTTCTCAATCTCCAGCCACAGTTTAACTCTCTCTCAGTTGTGATGATTCAATTGTTTGGGGGGCGTTGCCCTAAAATGAATCAGTGAAGTGATGTGGGATTTTTATTTTCTGAACCAGATGATTTAACAGATCTGCTGTAATATTTGTAACATGGGACTGCACTCTTGCAAGGCTCAAAATGTTTTCCTTCACTCCTAGTCCTTTCAGCAATCCTGCTCTTAAACTTCCTGGATTTTATAACCACCTATCTGCTCTTTAGTCCCCACTTCTTCCCTATGGATCGCTGACAATCCTCTACAGACCCCAGATTACCTGCTCATCCTTGCCCATCCAAATCAGAATAACCTTCTAACATCAAACTAGTTGCCCAGAGGAGCACACACTTTTCTGTGAATTATTGCCTTGACTTTCAGATACTTGGCTCAAAGCTGTTTCATTATCAGCTATGTGCAAACTGTATAATACATATCCCTGCTAACCACATCTTTAATTCTTTAGTTCATTAAGGTATTCCTTAGGACGGAGCATCTCTGGAAAATACAATACAGAATTTCAAAATCCTCATTCAGCTCTAAACTCCATCCTACAGGAGCAATAACACTGTTTGGAAATCTGTTTTTTAAAAAATACATATATAAGACCAATCTGCCTGTCTAGCAAGTCCTAGAGGTGGAAATAAATGCAAATGCAGTGAAGCAAGTGGTTTTATTTTGTGCAAAACAACCTGCTATCCTTAGGAATCCCTGGCATAATTACTAACTATCTCAGCTGCAGTGACCGAAATAAATTCACCATAAGCCAACCTTGTGTCACAATGTCAGTGCCAGTCTTCATTTTGCTTAATTTAATCACAGGAATCTATTCAAGAGTGACACTGCCATACAGCATCCCAGGTAAACAGTGAACGCTGTTGAAAATGAGTACAAACCCTCTCTGGATTTCTGAGTGTTTCCTTAAACCTAAAATCCTCACTAGTAAAGGCAGATATATCTCTCATTTTGTCCTGGTGCAGAATGAGCTCCTGGATAATTTATACTTTGTGGATTCACACTGCATCCACCCCTTATTTGCAAGGCATAGAGTGCTGCTGTGTTTTCACAACAACTCACTTCATATCACATTATCCAGGGTAACAATGACTATGTGGATGTTAAGTGAAATCACTGTTGATCCCTTCTTACAGTGTATGAAGTCACCTATTTAAGATGGGTAGAACATACCAAGACTCTTTTTTATTATTATTATTATTATTATTATTATTATTATTATTATTATTATTATTACCAGTCAAGTACTCTTTGGGATATTCTGCTTGCTGCATCAGTTTAACTAAAATACAACAGAAGTGCAAGGTGGATGGATGAGCCACCCATGCAGACCCATAGTCTGAAAGAGGATCCATGGCATATGCCACATGCATAGTCTCCTTGCACAGAGAGCCTCTATAGCACCCAGGATGGATGTTCACTCGGCAGGCATGGTGATCTGAGCCCACGTGTCTGGGATGACACGGATCACAGTGGAGAACAGAAAATGTACCATCTTAGTTACAGCAAAAAACTTAATTAAAAAGCTTTAATTAACCAAAAAGATTAATTAGTTCATCTTTGCTAATGGTTTGTTTTGACCAAAGCAGCCTACAAAGTGCTCCCACAAGCAGTTCAGCTGGCATATCCAAAGGACAGGTAATCCTTGCAACATTTACTGGGCATTTTTGCAAGCAGCTGAGGCCAATGATCCCTTATGTGGCACAGCTGTAGCAGGAGGAAGCTGCACACCTGCTATCAAGATAGGCAAGGAAAAAAAACCACAAACAGATCAGATTTGTTTCTTCTCCAGCCTCTGAGATCCCAAGGATTTGCCAGCTACTCAAGTCAAAAGGGGTGAGATCAGACTTGCTCATTACATGTAAAACACCCAGTGTTGCACATTGGACCTTAGAAGTACAGTTACCAGATGACAAGAAGGGGGAAAAAAAAATCACAAACTACTTTTCCTTTTTCTTTACTAAAGCAAAGCCCAGCAGGCTTTATATTACAAAGTCCTAACAAGAAGTCATAACTCAATGAAATGCATCAGCTTTTTATTTGGATGACGATTCCCAGTTTAAACCTTTCTTAAATGCCACAATTTTTAAGAAAAAAACAAAACCCCAACATTAAAAGAGGATGGCTGTTCCTTCCCCATTTCCATGTGGTGGGTGAGGCCTCCCTCTGGGCATGCCCCACTTGCTTGCCTTTAAAAGCAAGGACCTCCACCATACTGCAGGACATTTGAAGGTGGTGTTACCAAATGGGGGACTTCTCTGGCCAAGGATTTCCAAGCGAGTGGTACTTCCCTTGTTATGGGCTGTAAGTATTTACCGTAGGAATACACAAGTAACCTGTTGGGTTGAGGTGCTACCTTTGGTGCTTGCCTAGGATGAGCTACAGCCTACTAGACCTTGTGCGGGGCCTATGTTGTTAGTGCTGCCCTGGGGACTTGAAGCCCCTTTGCCTTTTCTTTTGGCCTTGCTTCCTCACTAGGCAGAGGGGACTGTAATAATTTGGTTTTTCTGCTGAGAGATGTGGTAGGAAACACAGGTGCTGGCACCTGCCTTCCTACACATGCTCCATCCACCTCCCCAGCGTTAACCTGAGGACTTTTGAGATCCTATTGCTGCTCTGGAAAGCATTTACCCCATGATTTCAAAGCGCCTACCCTCTCTCTCTTTTCTCCCTCCCTCCTCCCGCGAAAACCTCGAGTACGCCCTGTCTCCTCAAAAGAGACCCCCAGGCCGGCCCGGGCGCTGCCCTGCCCGCCCCGTCCCGTCCCCCCGCGGCCGCTGGTGCCGCCCGTCGGGCAGGAGGCGGCTCCGCGGCGGGGGCGGCCGTGCCGTGCTCCGGCCCGAGGGCTCCGCACTGGTGATGTCCTCGGCCCTTTCCCCACCCGCCCGCGCCGGGGCTCTGAGGTGAACGACGACACCCAGCCCGATCCCCCGCTCCGCCACCGGTCAGGGGGTGGCTCTGCGGGGAGGCCGGTGCCGGGTATGCGTGGATTCTCTGCCGTCCTCCTCTGACCCAGCCCCGCTCCGAGGACCGGGATCGCTCCTTCGGGTGCCCGCCGGTCTCCGCGCAGCCCCGTCGCCTTCCGTGTCCTGCCTCACCGCCCGTAAGCACATCTTAACCTACGGCGTCCCTCGCAACCCCCTCACTGCTGTTAAACGTCTTTTTATTACTGCCATTCCTTCAAGAAAAGGTCAACAGTGAAACTACTGAACACCCTCCGTAAGCCCCGGCGGGGAGCGGTGCCCCGTGTGCGGCCTGGCCGGGCAGGGTGCTGGGGGGTCCGTGGGTGCGCGGGGCGCGTCCGCCTGCCCGGCTACCGGCCGTCGGGGCGGGTGGAAGCGGCGTGTCCGAAGCTGCGGGGGTGCCGGGGCAGCCGCAGGGTCCTGAGGGAGCGGGCAGGCGGCGAGGCCCGGAGCGCTGGCCCGGGCGATGGGAAGAGGCTGCCGGCCGCCAGGCTGGCCTCTTCCGTGGCGGAGGGGGCGCGGCACGCCGGCGGAATGCGGTAGACACTGCGCGCGGCGAGCCTTTAGCTGGAATACGGTAGCGGCGCGGCCTCCGCGGCACCTCTCTGGCGGGGAAGATCCTGTCTAGTTGGCATCTCTATGGTCCCGGATGTGGCCGCGCCGGGGAGGGCGGGCGCGCCCCTCCCGCCCTGCCTCTCTATGGTAGCTTTCCGGGGGGAAGGGCCGGCGCCGCGCGCCTGCGTGAGCCGGGCCCGCCGCCCCCCCGCCGAGGCCGCGGTCCCAGGCGGTGAGCGGCGCCGGCTGCCAGAGCTTGCCGCCCCGCCGGTGCGGAGGTAACGCGAGCGCCCCGCCCCCCTCGGCCCCCGCCGCGCCGGGGGGGCCGCGCCCCCGCCCCGCTGCGCCGCTGGCATCCCCGGGGCTCGGCGGCGGCAAATGGTGGGGCCGGACGATGCCGGAGCTCCGGGCAGCGCAGCCGTGCTTCCCGCGGGCCGGCAGGAGGCGGCGGCGGAGGAGGAGGCGGAGGAGGAGGAGGACGGGGAGCGGGATGGGAGCCGGGGCTTGAGCCGGAGGAGCGGCGGGCCGGGGCAGGAGCGGCTGCTGCAGCGGTACCTGGCGGCGCTCGGCCCCGCCGCGGCGGCGGGTGGGAAGCGCTGCCCGGAGAAGCCCGCCAACGGGGCTGCCTACGCCGTGGGCCCCCGCGGGAGGATGACCAACGGGGACGTCGGCTTCCTGCTGCTGCCGCCGCCGGAGGAGCCGCCGCCGTCCCCCCGGGCAGGACGGGCCGAGCCGGGGCGGGATGAGCCGGGGCCGGGGGAGGAGGAAGCGAAACTGCAGAACGGGGGCTTCCTCCCCTGCCCGCCGGGCCCCGCGGGAACCGCCTTGGAAGAGCCGCTGAGGAGCTGCCGGCTGAGGAGCGAGGCGGAGCGGCGCGGGGGGGCGGCGGCCGGCGGCCCCCCGCCGCCCCTCGGCCCGGGGGACGACGCCGGCAGCCGGGCGCAGGCCGCCCCCGGCGTGCGGACCTGCCAGGGCCGGGCGGAGCCCGCTGCCCTGCCCCCGGCGCCCCTGGGCTTCACGGACGTGAACCTGAACTGCCGCAACACCTACGAGGTGAGCCGCCGCCGCAGCGCCCCAGAGCACCTGCCCCACGGAGGGACGGCGCCCGCCACCCCGGCGCCGCCGCAGGAGCCGGCGGAGAGGGCCCGGCGGGCGGGCATCGCCGGCGCCGGCAGCAGCTTTGCCGAGTTCTTCACCAGGTAAAGGAGCGGGCGGCGGCGGGGCCGGTACCGGTGTCCCCGGCAGCGCCCGGCCTTGAGACTGCGGAGGTGAAGGGGCGCCCCGCGGGCGGGCTGGGTGTGCTGGAGCGGGGGTGAAGGTCTGCCGGGCCAGTTCATGGGGGGGTGCTGGGGTTGCCCGAAGGACCGTGTCTTGGGTCAGCGGTGTCTTGCTGGTGGTCGGATGGCAAGCAATTCCAACCCCGAAGGGACCTTTTGCCGCCAAGTAAATACTGCTACAGCAGGAGAGAAGCTTTGCGGTGGATGTGAGGGTAAGATGGTAAAGATACATTTGCTGCTACAAACTACATGGACTTCAGTCTGGAATTTGCTTCCTGTGCCAGAGCATTTTACTGTCTGAATGAGCATAGTGGTACTGATTAAACTGCTTGGGGAATAAGGTGAAAATTCTTGGTATTGGAAGCTACTTTTGGGCGATTCTGAGAATCATCATGAAAACTGCAAAGGCTTATAAAGCTTTTGCTGCTTGTTGACAGTGTAGGTACAGTTCACTTATTCATTCCAAAGTGTGGTGTGGAAAGGTTAAAGGACTAGGCTTTGTGCTCGAATTAATTGGGTTTCTGTTAAGTTTCTAGCAGAAAACCAAAAACTTCAGGGCATCCAGCTTCATTGTCTGGGGACTCTGTAGCATGGCTCGTTCTTTAACGTATTACACAGGAGATGCATCTTGACTGTAATAGTTTATAGCGTACTCTCTACTACTTTTATTATGTTTGAAGAGGAGAGTTTAATTTCCAAATTTCTAACAGTTTTTATTCTCCAAAACCCTGGGGTTATAGTTATTTTGTGATGCTCACTCTGATGGCACAGGAGATCTCTAAGTGTTTTGAGAAGACAGGATAAGATTAAATCTATTAACTGAAGAATTGATAGAGGAGAGGTTTGATCTCAAGGCAAGATTCCAAATTGAGAAATAGGCTCCTTCTGCCAGCGCTTAGGAAAGGGAGAGATGGATTCCTGCCTGAGGATAAGGATAGTGGCAGTTGCAGGGTAAGTTTGATGCCTCCACTTTGTTTCAAGGATGTCCCTCTATTACCGCTATTTTCTGTTAGTGTTCTTCCCTCCCGTGCCTTTTTCCCCCCCCGTGTTATGTGGGCTGCAGTGTATTACCTTCTCTTTGCCTCATTACTTGAACACTTTGACCAGTAACATTGGTACTTGTTGCTTTTTTGCCCCAGAGTGGTAACTTAATGAAATTGTGGAGACTTTTTCTCATAGGAAAGACTGAACTTGGTGTTGCAGTAGAAGTTGTTGTCAATATACACTGATGTTTGCTGTTTTCAGTGAAGGCTTGGGTAATACATGGAAAACTTTAATTGCGGCTATCCTGGCAAAAGCCATAGTGCTGACACTTCAGTGAAAGTAAGGATTTGCCAGAGAGACGATTTCATAGCCCCTGACTGGCCCAGCTGGCTGTGCCCCTTTTGCGTTTGGCCTGGTGAGCAGTATTGTCTTCAGAGACTTTACCTTCAGTTCTGCCTATGCATTCATGAAAGTGCTTAGTTGCAGCTGATTTCATCTGAACAGACAAAATGATATCTACTAATAAAACTCATTTTTACTGATTTTTTTTTTTAAAACAACCCCGAACTTCTTTTCCTTGATAGATTTACTCTAGATACAGTAATGCTAGCGTTCGTAGTCTTCATTGCTTAGAAAAGTGATAATAAAACTTTCTTTCATCATTTTTTGAATAGTTAGTTCATGTCTTCTAAACCATTTGTGATACTTTAAAGGCTCAGACCTCTTTTTTTTTTTTTAAACTGCTCACATTCATTCAAAACTGAGAGTTGCCATTGTAAGTGGATTTTTCTCTAGTTCTTAGAAAGATAAATACCTTGGCTCTCAGCAATGAGGACTCAAATTGTATGAAAATTTTCCTGTGACTAAGTGTTGGTAGCAAATACTTCCTTGTGAAGTTTCTCTGCAGATGATTGCTTGTATTTTTGGATGAGCACAGAGCCATAAATGATATTGCTCCCCAAAGGTTAAGTTGTACCGGTGGCCATGTTTTATCAAAAGTACTTGCTAGGATAGAACAACTCGTTCATGTTTTGTCAGAATGTGTACCTGCTCCCACAGTATATGAAGAAAGGTACTGGATGTGCTAAACACAGGTAGTTCAGGAGTTTGGAGGATCTTATATAGGATGTTCTGCACTTCTAACACTCTTTGTCTAGTTCACAAACTGTCTAAAATTTGGTAGCTCCCATTGTTTTTTTTCTAATAGTCATAATTATACAGAAATTCTTATAAAAGCTAGACATTTCTTGCTGTTATTTAAAAACAGAGAAGGTGAGGGGAAAGTCCTACTACCTTCAGTGTGAAAGCCTCATTGTTGTAATTGCCCAGTCAAAGTGTTCGGTCATGGCAGATCTGGGTTAGGAGGCTGCTGTTTCCAGCTGCTTGTTCCCAGCTCTTCAGTTATCAGACCAGCCTGCTTCGCAGTTCCTTGAAATCATCCATGTTAATTATCTGTCTTTATTTCACTGAACTGGAGGAGAAACTGATGAGGTGAGGTAGGGGGGAAAAAGCGAGCAGCTCTGAACAGCAGCATCTTACCGGAGCTCTGCGACAGGAAGAGTGGCTGTGACTTTCAGACTGTCAGTAGTAATTATTCTAAGATCACGTGAAAGTTTATGAAAACTCCACCCACCCCACCCCTGTGGGGTGTAATATTTGGCCCTGGGATCTTAAGTTGTATCTGTGCCAAATTATTAAGCCTGTCAAATCAATGATAACAAATGATAACAACTTTTAACTGACAAAATAATCAGTTTTGCTGTCTTTTTGTTCTACCTCTTTGTTTCTCAGCATGTGAAGTGGGATGCCTCAGGTAAATCAGAGGTATGTGGAGCAGGGTACTGTGGCAAGGAAAACTGCATGACTATGGTCACTTGTCTCCACTGTGCTACTATTACGGTCAGAGCATTAAGTGGCTTCTTGTAAGTCACCTGTCACTGCTTCGTACTCCTGTGTATGATTCAGAGTACAGTCATATATAGGCACTGTTCTTATAGTTTGTGGTCTTACATAGCAGCTTACAAGCACAACGCTCTGTTCTTGGGTCATTGGGTCACTTTTGGGTAGCCCCAGTGGAATGCTATTGGGTACAGAATGGTTCAGTGAGCAGGGATGTTGCATGGACAGTAGAATGAAAGCCATGATGATTACCTTGATTGCATTATACTTTATTCTCCAAAGCAGCACATGCAGAGCAGAACAGTAACTCAAAAAGGGCAAGCAGCAGTGAGTATTCCAGGGCTGAGGTAAAGCCGCAGTGGTTCTGAACCTCTTTTAAAGTTGAATTATACTTCATGGTTTTACGTGTACAGGCATCTTCTCAGCTTGTGTAGATATTATTCCTTTCTGCATTGTGTATTTACTAGATAAATTTAGGGATCTAGTAGTTGGCAAAGTTTCTAATTCCTGGGTTCAAAGCTTTCTGTTGACAACAGCAGTGATACTTACTTTATTGTAGTAAAGCTCCATTTTCCCACATACTTGTTTTCCAGAATTCATCTAGCAAGTTTTTCTGATAAAATTGCGAAGAGCTTAATTCATAACTGCCGCTTCTTTCAGGTCTTTAGGATGTGCTGTGAGCAATAGGTGTAAGGGGTTGTAAGCATATACAGTAGCTGGCACACGTATGCTTATAAAAGCTGTCTTTAATCTCATCCTTCCTTCCTCACCCAGAACAGTTGTGCTTATTGTCCAGAAGTTTTGAAAAATCTTCACTCGGGGAGATGATAGAAAATTGAAGGGAGTCAGTGTATGTAGGAACAAAGAACTGAGAAATCACTGAAGCCCACCGACATCTTTTTCTCCCACTTTGTAAACACAGTTCTGTGGTTCAGTGAGTAGGTAGTTCTTCAAAAGCTACTGATCTTCTTGCTCCTACAAATGTCCTTGACAGAGACTGTGGAGGGTTGCAAAGTGGTTTACTTCCTTGAGTATTGTTACTGGTGTATGTAGTAATGTCTCTAGATCTGTAGTTTATATTTCAATTTATTACTAAATAGCACTTGAAGCTCTTTGAGCTATATAGGCATATACCTAGCCTATAGTTGTGTCTTGTTTAATACCAGAATCAATGTTTCTTTTCATATACAGAGCTTTTCTGTTTCATAAATCAGCATGAAACCTCAGGGGATGTACTGTGCATCTATGGGGAAGAAATCTGTTTTGTGGGGTTTGGGTCAAAAATGAAAGTCAAGTGGGGAATGAGCTGTCCTAATTGTGATTGATCTTCTAAACCTTCTATTTGTGTAAAGATCAAAACCAGATTGATGGGAGCACTTCATAATGCTTAATTTATATTCCTGTATTGCTTGTGCCTGTATCTTAGTTCTTGCTAATATCCTGAAAGACTTTTGTGTTTGTTTTTGATTTTGGGGTGTTTTTTTCTCCCTGTCCAGATAAGGGTGTGTGTGTGTGTGCGCGCACATGGGAAAGGTACAGTGTGCTTCTAACAGGTCAAAGATTTATACTGACAATATATTGGAAAGGTAATTGGAGAGAAGAGCTAAAGGAATACAATAAAGCTTCCCCCCAGAAATTGTGAGGGCATCCTGTCTTTGTTGGACCTAGTTTTTTTGCTTTCTCTAAGCAATCTTGTAAGTTAAGTGAACAAGCAGATACTTATAACTGATTTGAATTAAACCTAGCTGGAGAAAGTAGGCAAGAGCACCTGGATGCGAATCTGTGACTAGCTTCAAATGGTGTTCTTTTTTCCTGAGTTAGAGACATAATTAACTTGGTATAAATAGGAAAAAGCATTCATATTATCAAAATGAGAAACTTCTTTGTGGATTCTTCATTCACAATTTGCTAAGAATGATTTATTTTATGAAGTTGTGTTGACATGTTTGCCAGTTTCTGACTTTCAGTCATATGAATAACAAATATAATGACAACTTAAGTAAGGGTAATCTCCGAAGTAAAACAAACTGTAGCAAACTTTGAAGATGGATGCTCAGCATTTTTTTTAGCTCCAAACTTCTTAATAGCTGTGTACATGGAAAATTTTACCCAAATAATATAAACATTTTATTCATTAGAAAGTCAGGGAAATACTCTGCGCATCTAAAGTTTTTCTCACAAGTGCAAATCCCACTGTAGAAAACTAAATCTATATGGCAGCAGCCGCCTTTTTTTTTTATTAGTGAGCCGGTTCCAAGCAGCTCACAAAAACGAGCAAGTCCTCAAGGTCTAAGAGTTGAAAATGCCTGTTTGAGAAAGTTTCAGTCCCAGGCTTCATGATGTATGTATAAGTTTTAAAGAGTTTTGTGTTTCTGAAAAACATTAGCACCGGGTGTTTCACCGTAAGTATGTAAGATGCTGTGCACCCATGTTAGCCTTTTGCCTAGGATGTCTGTTTAGTAGCAAACCAAAGTTAAATTTCTGGTGCACAAGTGGAAGAATCATATGCTGATTGAACTGTGGGTAGGTATCAGGTGGCTATATTGCTCCAACTTCTGCCTGCAGCCCATCTCCCATC
>VFFE01007811.1:932795-1110559 GCA_008921705.1 Burhinus oedicnemus
CCCCCCCCCCCCCCCCCCCCCCCCCAAAAAAAAAGCTGACTACATAGATGTCACTTCTAAGACCTTAAAGCCATACATATAATCTTCATCAGTTTAAACTACCCCAAGGATTATTAGCAATTTCTCTGCTCTTTGGTAGATAGTGTAATGTTCTATGTTGATACAGATATTTGCACTGGGAGTCTTATAATCCTAATAGGATTCTTCCTGAAGTAAGCTCTCCTTAAACTAGTGCTGTAGGATTGGGTGTTTTGGGTTTTTTTTTTGGGGGGTGTGTGTTTTTTTTTTTTTCAAGCCAGACAGCTGACATTGCTATTTAGTGTGCAACAAACTGTTGGAGTCGTAGCTTCCTTTGCTAAGGAGAGTTTTACAGAGGCATTTGAACTTAACCAGAAAGTATCTTCTCCCCCCTTTCATTTTGCAGAAGGCTTTTTTCATTCATTGGTCTCTTCTGCTTATTTTGTCACAGAAGTTCTTACAGACTCAATATACTGAGAGTAGTGTGACAAAGTGAATGGGACGTCTCTTCTGAATAGGCTATGACTAAAAGGAGAATGTTTTACATGGAAAACAACAACCAAAGGAGGTTGCTTTAATCACAGCTGGCTTCTAAGAAAATGATAGTTTTATGCTTTTGCTCTTCTGGCTGTTCAATTATTCATTGTCTTGATTGTTTAAGAATAAAAACGGAGTTTAAGGATTTTGGTCACATTTCATTCACATGGATGCAAAAATTGTTATTCCTCTCTTCAGTTTCTGGGAACGGCTGAGTAGTTTATGATAGAAAGCCTGGCCTTTTTTTTTATCCCTTATTTGTCTTGTTTGTTGTTCAGCTGGGAAGGGACTAGGTTTGTTAGACTGGGTGGTAGGCATTGCTTTAAGCTTCTCAGCCTCAGACTGTGCTGTGCTTCTCAGCCTTTTTATCGTTGCTTTCTAAGGAAGTGAAGCTTAGGCAGTTACTGCCTGATCTCTCTAATACTGCAGCCTGTTAGTCAGGTTCAGTCAAACTTCTCTGAGATTGACAGGACCTGGTTATAAAAATCCTACAGGCTTTTGAATGAAGGCTGAGCATAAGGAGAGCCTGCAAAAGAGAGACTAATAATTTGGCTCTGTATTTGCAGAAACCAGTCAGCTGTGCAAATCACCTGCAGAGCATGTTGCTTCCGGCCCAGCATTGGGGTAGCAGTGTGAGAGGTGGATGGATGTTGTGTGGGTGAACTTATAGTAGAAAACTAGTTTTGATGGTCATAGATGAGTTTATTCCTCCAGAACTTCTGATAGCCAAACATATAGACTAGTGTTCTTGTAAATTCCTTTCCTCCCAACTGAAAATAATGCCTGTAGCCTATGGGAGGAAGCTCTTTGCAGTTTTTCCTCCATACTTCTCCAAGATGTCCCTTTATTAAGAAGAAATCGTGTTCAATTTGCGTTGTTATATTAGGAACTTTTATTTAATGTGCTCTCAAGTGTGAAAGAGTCTCTTGACTAGGTAGTATAATAAAAGCTGCCTTGTTGGCTCCCATTGCCTAGGGCAGTTCTGTTGATCTAAACAAACTTCCTGAAGGCCAGCTGTAGGCAAACTGAGTGATTGTCTAGATGTAAAGGAGAAAAGACACCAGAGTTATAGAGAGCAACAGAACATCTATAGCCCCTTCTGCCTCTGCTGGAGCCACAGAAACCCGGGCTTGCTGCGGCTGCCTCTATTGCTGAGGTCTGGTTTGATGTGCTGAGGAGGATGCTATGGGAGAAGGGTGACACGTATCTTACTTGTGCTCCAAGAACAGCGAACAGAGTTGTTGATGCCAGCTCCTCCCCTTTCTGTAGCAGGGGAAGCTTGGCCCTGGCCACGTCTCAGACTCTGCAAAGCTCAGTCCTATCTATATCGCTTCGGTTGCCTAATGCATCTATTAACGTAGGCTCGTCTGTCTTGCTGCTGGGCAGTAATGAAGCTGTTTGTATGCTGGATGCCAGAATGCTTTAAAAAACCCAAACAAACCATGAACTACCAAAGGTATTTGCTGTGAAATGGGAAGCAGTGGAGGTTCCAGACCACAAAGTGTCTCTACTTTAGGTGGCCGAGAGAACTGGGGTTGTTTGTTTAGCCTAGAGAAAAGGAAGCTGAAGGGAGACCTTATCGCTCTCTACAGCTACCTGAAAGGAGGTTGTAGCAAGTAGGAGAGGGGGGGTGTCAGTCTCTTCTCCCAAGTAACAAGCTACAGAACAAGAGGAAATGGCCTCAAGTTGCATGGAGGGAAGTTTAGATTGGATATTAGGAAGAATTTCTTCACTGAAAGGGATGTCAAGCATTGGAACAGGCTGTCCAGGGAAGTGGTTGAGTCACCATCCCTGGAGGTATTTAAAAGATGTGTAGATGTGGTGCTGAGGGACAGGGTTTAGTGGTAGACTTGACACTGTTAGGTTTGCAGTTGGACCCAATGATCTTAAAGGTGTCTTCCAACCTAAATGATTCTATGATTCTAGCTTTTTATTCTTGCAAATTTCAGATGTTTTGCAAGTTGCTTGCTGTTCTTCAAATTCTGTAGGCAGCTGAGTGGTAGATTGGGGGATTTCATCCTCGCTTTGTAAAACACAAAGCCATCAGGCTCTTACGTATTAATATTAGCTGTCTAACAGATCAAAAATGGATTCTTGCCTTGTGTAGTGTTTCTGCAATTTATCACTGAAGCAGTGACATAAAATATATTGTGAATTGCTAACCACAACAGAAATCTGATACACTGAGTGGCTACAAAAGTAGTACAGCAGTACTTTGTAGTACTACATCTCACAATTAAGTAGTCCACAGGCACTCTGTCTGGGAGCAGAAGGGAAAAATATTAAATGAGGTTTAACCAGGCTGGTCAGAGTAGTAAGCATCACCAACTCTCGAGGCAGTCTTCAAAATAAAGCTCTGCCCTGTGTTTGAACTTACAGTTCACAGACTTGTAGGCTGTGTCAAAGGCTGACAATCTTTCTCATCTTTGTCTTAAAGATGTATCTCCTGTAGGACTATAGGTATAGTGACTGCCCTGATAAAGCTGGTGACTTTTGCCTTAACTGAAAGTGAGTTATTGCTGGAAAAGTTTTAGGTAGTTTGCTTAATGAGGTTGTACTTTCTTGAGATATCTTGGTGAGCTGATTGAAGAATTTGCTGTTGTCAGGAAACAAAGGGAATGTCTCCTCTCTGCTTCTGGTATTTATTTGATCCTCTGTGAGCTGCTGTAGCTCGTTAAGCTGGGGAGTGAAAAAAAAAGTGGATGGTTTTCTGTGGGATTAGTGAATTGACTTACAAGGTATGGAGAGTCTCAGAATCGATGCAGCAGAAGGGAGTGTAGGACATGACGGGTGCAAGGAAGAGAAATGGGCTTCCCTGTAGTGGAGCTCAAACAGCTTGGCCTTTATGTGCGTGTGTGGGCGTGTAGGGTCTTATTCCTCTAGCATTGTTTTGCTTGGAGTATGTTACTGGTTAACCAACTGTGGCTTTGCTGGAGTACATATGAAGACAGAATAGTTTGGCGTAGAGCTCTGTTTTGCTAGTTCACTCTGAAAAGTAAGGGTGAGACCACACTGATTATCTTCCTTTACTCTTTTTGTACTTGAGCATTCTGAAATTTAACCATGTCTGTCACCTTGCACATGTGTCTGTATTATGTTTTGGAATGCTTGAGCCTGTTTGGAAAGCTGACCTGTGCAAGAGCTTTGTTAAGACTAAGTGTAGACTGCTAAAATACTGTTTACCAGTGAGCATTCTGTGTTATTACTAAGTGCTTTCAACTCTTAAAACTTCCCAAATGTGTGTGTACCTGTAGTAAAACTGTTTTACCAGCAGAATTTGAAAAGCCCCTTTGGGACTGGTATCAACTAGGAGCTTGAACAATAGGGTTGATCTAATTTAGTCTCTTCAGTGCAGTTCCATAATAGTTCTGTTAATCTTTGTGTCCTCTCTAAGAGGCCAGAAACCTCCTTCTTCCCTAGCCCTCAATCCTTAGCAGCTACTCCTTGCCAGTTCATTAGATTTCAGGTATACCTAATTGTAGCTGAGGCTTTAGTTGACCAGTAATATCAATGGAAATGTCATAGTTTCATTTGAAAGAAAAAAAACAACAAACCCTGCAAGCTTGGACTTGCTGAAGGTGTGTGTTCCCTTGGTTAGAATTTTTTGGTTTCATTATTTTAAATTTTTTGAGGGAGGAGGAGGAAACTAAAAATTTGTTTGTATAGCACCAAATACTGTAGTTTTAGAGTATTAGAGATGCAGACATTGAAGTTCCTTTGGAGAGGGTGGTTTGGGATACTCTTTGGGTTGTCTTGCTGTGGATAGACAGAAGAGATCTTTGTACTGATAAAAGGTGCTGAAACTAGAAACATTCTGTAATAGATCTGTGTTTGGGGGTAACAAAATTGAAAGAGAAGCTGGCGTCTAGCTTTTCCTTGTACCGAGGTGGTGGAAGATGTGAACTGTAAAACAGGTTGTGTCACCTCTCCTCCAATATAGGGCAGAATTTGGAAACTTGCGCTTGGAGCAACTGTATAAATGTATTGAATCAAAATGGGCTGACGTTATTCTAAGGTATTGAAACTAAAAATGTAAAATGTGTAATAAATTCTAGATTTATTAGTGTTTTGTTCTAAACCTCCATGTGAAGAGTTTTAAACTAAACCTAAAAACAGCTGCATGTTAACTTACGAATTAAGGTTGAACTGTGAGAGTTGAAGGATGAATTGAAAAGTGTATTTGTAAAGGTAAGGGGGTACTTGCTCTTAATATTTTTATGTTCATGTCACTCTTCCAGCCATAACTGATAATGTGAGAAAATACTTCCAAGCATGTAAAAGTGAGCAAATAGGTCCTGGACAATGTTGTATAATTCAAATCTAAAATAACAGGGACATCCTATCCATTGGTCTGAGAAATAACTACTGTGTGCACTCCGAAGATACATTGTAACTTTTTGGACACACTTTTATCAATTCCTACAAATGGTGTACTGTATACAAACATTTTAAAATGTAGAAATAGAAAATCCTACTTTTGTTGCTTTGCAAGCTTTGTAAGTGGCTAACCAGAAAGGTTTTGTTTCCTTTTAATGATTCATTATTTATACTTAGAGTTGAGTTACGTTTGTTTCTGTATGTAAATTATTGAAAAGTCTTGTTTAAAGCAGAGGAGCTAATTGTCTATAATCAAGCAATGTTCTTCTGTTGTTATTTCCAAACTGTTGCACATAAGACCTTAACAGAATGGACAAGACTGAGTAAGAAGAAAAATTCTGTTGTGTTCTTAACCAGCTTTTGTGTTTTACACATGGTAAAAACATGCCAATGTGATAATTCTTGTTATGTACTCAGTTATAGTCATGAAGGAATATGGAATTACAGGCTTGCAGGGGTCTTCAGAATTTGTGCAGACTGTCCTAAAACTATGGTTTTAAGTCAGAATGATTAGTTTTAATGCTGTAGCAGTAAAAATACATCTATAACAATTCCTGGGACATACCTCTTCTAACTCATCACTGATACAGCTCTCTGGATAAAGATTATTAGGTATGTAAGTAGCTTTCTTATTAGTTTGTCTTTCAGGTAATTAAAATTTCAATAAATTTCAAACATAGACCTATTTTGTATGCATAGGAAGCTTGTTTAAAAATTAGCATAGGGATGGAGCAAGAACAGCCTGCGTGCACAAGCAGAACTTGGTTCTTTCTGGAGATGCAAAAATCAGTTGTATCATAATACATATACAGTTTTTAATGAGTGTTGCTACTTCATAATTCTTTTCCAAATTCTGGTATTGTATTGGAATTGGTGGATTTTTAATGTACTTTAGTTATTGCAGAGAAATGTAACTTCCAGGGTTTTTAACTGCATTTTTGTAAAAACAAACAGAAAACCTAGACTGTTTTTTGTCCAACTCGGTGCTCATTTGTAGCATTAATTCCATGCTGGATTCCCCCCTTAAGCCTTCGTGATTCTGGGAGGAGAAGTTATATAGGATAGAGTGAGGATGGTCTTGATGTGATGCTGATTCCTTCCTGTTTGTGTCTTGCTTCCCTGGATTTAATGTGAGACAGTTGTCTTACACAGTGTCTAATAACAGGTACTAGATGCTTAATAAAAAGGAAAATATAATCAACCCTCACTTTCTTTGTCAGTTCTTGTGGCTCTTAAAGCTTCTTTTCTCAGTGCTTCCCTTTTATCATGTATCTTGAAAGGTGGATGCAATGAGAAGAAATGATTGTTGATTGAAAATGACAGTAGACCACACTGTTATGTGTGTAAAGTAGAAGTTAGAAAAATATTTTAACAGTAAGTTTGATTTTTTTTTTTCTAAAGAAAAGTCATTTTTAGTAACTTAAGAGGTAACTTGTTGGAACTATTTTCTGTAGATTACTAAGTAGACATTTTGAGCAAAGTCAAAGTTACTTTGCAAGGGAAATAAATTACAGAATAATAGTCTAGCTTTTGGCATCAAGATTTAAACACAGTATTCATTTATTTCTAAGATAACCCTGAATTCTGAATATTTTATTTGGAAAAAAATGTTTCTTTGGTGCCATGCTTCAAATTTTGCAAGGATTGCTTTCCAGGGATGCCCACAGTTTTGTGGTGTGGTTTGGTTGTTGGTGTGGTTTGGTTGTTGGTGTGGTTTGGTTGTTGGTGTGGTTTGGTTGTTGGTGTGGTTTGGTTGTTGGTGTGGTTTGGTTGTTGGTGTGGTTTGGTTGTTGGTGTGGTTTGGTTGTTGTCTAACATGGTGCAGCATTTTGAATTAGATTTATTTGTATATTAAAGTGAACCATAAGGAAGCATGCTTGGTTGCTCAGGTGTAACAGTAATGATGATCATGTGTTTTATGCTCTCTTCTGAGACCCTATCCTTGTCTCAGTAATTGATACCACTTGACTTTTGCCATTTTTTGTAGTGCATGGTGAACAAATTGGAGAAAGGTAGGCTCATTTTAATATGCTTCATACTGATACTCAGATGGCTCAGGTGTAGGATCCAGCCTTCCTCTGTGCTTGAGATTTGTATATAGATAACTAAAAGTAGCAGAACAGGTGAAGCTTGGGTCTGAAGGTGGAGTTCCTAATGATTTGATTCTCTAACACCTAATAAGAATAGAATGATGCTGCAACCTTGCCTTCGATGTGGAAGAAGCAAATCCCTATTAGGACACCAGTCTGCTTTGGCTGACTAATTATCTTTTGAATTTGCTCTACCTTTTAAAAATCTGATTGAAACTATTCCTAAACTCACCGGCTAAACAGCTAGGATGGCTTTCTAGGCAATCCCATTAAAAGTACTTTAACAGTGCAGAGTAAGCTGTATACACCAGGACTGCATTTTAGCTTGCCATCTCGCAGCTTAGTTGCATTTCAGATTTTAAAACTACTATTTTCTTTTTTCTTTGTGGTTCTAGCCCAATTCATGCTCCTGCTTCTCTACCAGGTTAGGATAGCTGTGCTACCGAATGTCTCCCTTCAGTCCTGTAGCATTGAAAGCTGGGGCTGGCACTTCCATAAGCGGTGTTGAATGTATGGGTTTAAAGGCTGCATGTTATGGTTTTATGGAGGGAGTGGAGAGATGAGTCAGGATCTGTATCTTGTTTTAAAGCTAAGGACTAAGGGCAGATACAGGCTTGTGGGTGCTGTTTCCAAGTGTTATTGTTAAGAATGCTGGACCTCGTGGTAGTTCCAGGGAAAATGAGAAGTAAATAAAGTTGATTGCTTCCAGTAATGCAGTACTATATCTCAACAACATCAGAGCTCTGAATCATCAGAGATGGTTCTTCTGGGAGGCCCCTTTGAGGCTCAAAGTTAAGTTTGCAAACCCAAGGATGCGCGTTTGGAGTGGGAAGGAAAGCAGCTTCAGGTTTTGTTGGGATGCAAAAAGTGGCAAAATACGCGTAGCCTGTTGTTATTGGCACACAGTGGAGTTGTAGAAAGGGAAGGTCAGTATGTGTGACTTTTGTTGAAAGAACTGTAGTAAAATGACATCTAACGAGACTAGATTTGAGTTTGATGTTTTTGGTCAAACAGACTATCACAAGACCGCTTGGTCTTGCAGAGAGGTGAACCAATTATACCTAGAGGTAGAGTGCTGGGGTTGTAGCTAGCCTGGTGCCTTTCCTGCCTGCTGATATTCATGGTTGCTGCTATTCAAAGCTCTTCAGCTTGCTTTGAGTGACTGTTGTGCAAATACGGCAGCCTGGTTTCTAGTCTGGTGTTGCATGAAATTTAAGATCAAGCTTGAAGTACTTGTCTCTGGTATTTTCCAGTAACTTCCTCTAAAACTTGGAAATCTGTCATCCTCTTGGGCTGGCATGTAGCTAGCTCAAAAGATGGAAAAGTTTTGTGTTCAGGTTTTATGGAGGTGATGGGGAAAGCCAAAACCCCAAAGTAAACAACAAAAAAACCCCATTAAAATATGAAGTTCCACTTATCCCCTTCCGAGACTTAAACTGGTGAAGTCTAAACGCAGTTAGAATTACCTTAAACAGCAACAAAAAGGTGATTTGAAAATCAAAAGCAGACTAGAAACAAGCAATTGCATTATTAGAACATCATATTAATGCCACCTGTGGAAATGGTTAACATCTTTGAGTTACTGTACCATCAGTATGGTGAAACTCTTGCACAGTGCACTGTGGGCACAAGCAGGAATAGTTGATTCAAATGTTGTTAAATAAAGAAGAAAACTATCACTTGTAGCTGTTACTACAGCTCTTGTAGTTGTGTGATCATGAGAGCCCATAGGTTTTTGTATAGTGTAATCCAAACCATGGTAGGAATAGAAGTCTTGGTATGTGCCAGTAACGGCTTCTTACTCTGCAGCGCTTCAGTTACTTTTCAGGCTGTTCAGTGCATCTACTGAAACGTTTTTGAGTGTCATTTGAGAGTGTTAATATGTGTTCCAGTGTGGTTATGTAAAACTAGCAGGGAAAAAGCTTGCAACTTTTCCACTGGGCTTTTGTAAACTAGAGCTTAATTCAGTGAACTAATTTAATACTTCTATCCCATAGGTCCTTTCAGCAGAAAGCATTATTCAGTTCTAAAGTGTAGGCTTCTTCTTAAGGAATTTCGAAGTTTTCAAATGGATCTTGAGATTCTGTACCAAAATGCTATTGACTTTTCAGTCCATCTCAATGGATGACTTTTCATGGGATCAGTGAAACTCATGAATATTCTAAGCAGCAACAAATATATCAAATCTAGTACACTTCCTGCAATTCAGTGAATGCAACTTATAAGCATTCACAGATGCTGTTCCTTAACGGGGCTTTTGTAAGGCTTTGCTGTTGTCAACAACACATCAGATGTGATACTGTGAGCTGCCAAAACAATGTATTAAAAGTGTCCCTCCATCTTCAGCAAAGCTTATTCTAAACCTCCCATTAATTTCTCTTGGATTAGAATTCCTGTGTGAGGTTTATTCTGACGTGATGTAAAGTTTGACCAGCTTTTTGCCTTCACAAGAAACAGATTTCAATTAATATCTACTCAATAAAAGTAATATTGTATATTTTCACTTGTGCATTTGTAAAAAGTGACATAAGCCTTTGCTTAATTCAGTACAGCAAAGAATATTTAAACAAACCCCAAGAACTCAAGATTGATTATGGTGGGGACTACGCTCTGGAAGGTTTGTTTTAATGTTATATTTGTTTAGATTTTTTTTTTAAATCAGATCTCCTAAGAGCCATGAGCAGGCTTAAATCTTTTGCACAGAAATATTAATTAAAACTTTCTGTGTGTTTACGTTTTTCCTTTTTAAATCTGCCAGCTTCCTGGTTAATCATCAAACAGCTTTGATACAGTGACAGATTGTCATCAGTGTTAAAGGCATATACATCTTTCAGCATCCACAAGTGCTAGAAGCAATGGACCTGAACTGCTAGGTAATCCTGGTGGTATTCCCTACTATGTGCAGAGACTGGATGGTTATGGTTGTCCATGAAGTCAAGATCCTGAGCTATTTTGTATTTCAAAAACAGTACTCCAGAATGCATACCTGCTTTTGGGAAAAAATCTTCAATTAAGTTCAAATACAGCTGCTGCAGTAGTTGCAGATTTAAGGGCAAGGCTGTAGTGTAGTATTCAGTGAGATGTTGGTCTTTAGAATACTTTGTCTTGTTTTCTTGATGATTCTTTGAACACTCCTCCTTCCCTCCTAAAGACAACGTAAAGCACTGTGAAAGGTGTCCTGTACTTGTAAAATGAGTCTGTCATTTACGTAAGCACACTTTTTACATCTCTTTTTCTTTTATGGATGGACCTGTTCATTTGACTAATGGTATGCAGTCCTGGAACTGACTGAGGGCAGAGTCTTTTAAAGGTATTGGTACTATGGCTTGGCTTTTTCATCAGCCCTTCCTTCCAGGTCATGTGTCAGAAACCACTAGTTTGGTGTTCTGGGTGCTTATTTTGCTTCAACAGGGATGGACTAAGATATTGCAAACTTCCCTGATGAGAACAGAGTTCTGGGATGCATGGATCACAACCAATGCTTACTAGAACACCTTGTATTAATTAAGCTATTATTAATAGCAGCAGCTTGATTCCATTCATGGCAGGTAACTATTCATACAGTGCAAGTCATTATTCCCAAACATGCTTACTCAATTAGTGGGTTGGAAGAACAGCTGGGAGACCACCGCAGAAGTGGAGGGGTGTACTGATGCACCAACAGCTTCTACGTGGGCATTCCAGGAAAAAAAAAAATAATTCTCTCAAGGTGCTGTCTTTCATCAGGTGTGTAAGTAATCCCACACTCCCTGCCTGCCTATAGCAGCTGCTGCTTTCTGGAATGCTGTCTTTTTCCTTTTTTCAGCAAGCTGTTGTTGATTGGTGATGTGTGCTGGTGACCTTGGGCAGAGCGAGCAGTCTTGGTGTTCTGAGTTTTTCAGTTCTCGTGGATTCTGCAGGACAGCTAGTCTTGAGCTTGCCGGTTCTTGGGAGACTTTCACACTTTATCAGCATCTACTTCTCCTTCTTTTCAGACTGCTGTTTTCTGGCAGCTAGACCTTCAGCTACACAAAATATCTATAGTCTATTCACACGGAGTTGCACAGAAGGGATTTTTGTGACAGGCGTTTGCTTGTTTCCCAGATAACAAAAAGCATTCTGGGAACCAAAAAGATAGACACTGTATAGCTTTCAAATACAAACTTAGAAACACTAACAGTTCCTAATTGTAGAATTATGCTGCATGGTCAGAAACCCTGACAGCACTGGAATTTAAGAGTGACTGTACACTTTCCAGACAGATTGTGGTTGTTGAAGCACGCTACTTCTATCTGGGCAAAGCCCAGAGACTGTGCACAAATGTGAATACGTTCCATTTGAGAAGGAAATGTATTTAAAATATAGAAAATGCTTTAAGTGAAGAATAAATCTGGGGATATCTTTCCAGAGGAAGAGTGTGAAAGTACAAGGTTAGCTAGTTAGTGCTGCACAAAAACATCTTCCGATAAAAGTGGTCCATATTCTGTTTGCTCAGAGGTCAACTTGTAAGCATCCTGAGAAGTAACCTTACAGACTACTTAACTTTTTAAAATCCCTCTGTGTTATTCATAAGTTTCTAGAAAGTAACTTTCCAATATTCAGAATAAATGCACTTTAATTTTCAAAGCACTCGCACATACCATGCTCCGTGGGAGCTTGTGATTGGGGTCAAATAGTACAGCTGTGTATCTAGACAAATGGCTGCTAATATGACCTTGTGATTGTTGGCTTTTCTGAGAAGTAATAGAGCAATGCAGTCATCTGCCTGGTTAATTGCTTTAGGCACTGGCAAAGGTTATCTGCTAAACTGAACCTGTGTGCATGTTCCCTGGTTTTCTAGTCTGCATTATGAAAGTTGAAGGTGTGAAGATTGCAGAAAATGTTAGTAGAAGTAATAGTTCACCATTTCTTTTTTAAAATCTGTAAGTTACACACTGATTTCCAGCTGTTTTCTTTTCAGTCTCTGAATAGCTCCATAAGATACACTAAAACAAACCCCAGACAAAAGTCTGAAGGCTGTTGCATGCTGCTAACTTACGTTTAAGAAAGTGTCCGGTATTACTAAAAGAGCTCTGATGTTGCATAATGTAGCTTAGAATTCAGAGGTAAAACTGAGTGTTAAGTACAAATATATTAGCATCACAGCACCTGTAATGAAAGCTGCTCCACTTCAAGTTAATTATTTTAAAGCATAAGAGAAAGCTAAGGTAGGACACTATGCATTTGCTGAGCAGTACATCTATACAGTGATGAACCTGGTTTAAAGAAATGTAAGTGGATACAAATATCACTTGTTTATATGCTTATAATAAACAAAAAGAAAACCCTCCTCTCTTTTCAGAAACTTTTTCACTAAAAGGACAAAGGAACTCAAACCTGCTGTCCAAAGCGCTCCTGGTTGGAAGTTGTTTGGAAAAGTCCCACCTAGGGAAAACCTCCCAAAAGATTCCAAAATTATTCAGCAGGTGAGTAAACATCACACAACTCTAGGTATAAAACTTGTAGAAATTAATGCATCGGTATTGCAGTTCTCTGCTGTTATCTTCACGTTGTTACCATACAGCCATAGAGTGCTCTGGGAAGACTCTTTTTGGGGCTTTGTCTAAAGAATAGTAGTTACTTGAGAAAGAGTTTGAGTTTTAGGATTATCTAGTATGTTCTTTAGTACAACTCAGTGCTTATAAAAAGGTGATACATGTTTAAAAAGCATTGAAGCTGTTTCAGTCAGAACATCAGAACTTCTATTAATTTCCTGTAAAACTTTGCCTCATTCAACATGATACGCTACAATTTTTTTAATGGTAAAGTGATTGTGAAATATTCTAGGCTTCCTTTTTTGATGCTCAGTTCTGAGTTACTTTTGTCTGTTTTGTGTAATGAAACTGTAATCATACTTGTATACTCAGTTTTTCTTCAAACTAGGTATTAGTCTAGTAAAATTTATCCTCTTAAAGCATTCTTGGATATTCTAGTGTTACAAAACTGATTCCCCCCCACCTTTGGCTCTAACTCCTCTTTCTATAGTCCTTCTTGCCTGGAAGACTTACTATCTGGGTAACTTGTGACAAATTGCTTAGAATTCTGAAATGTAATCTTGTTTCATTTGGATTTTTAATCTCGCTCAAGGTATTTTTGTTTCAAAATAGTACTGTAAGTTGAACTTGTTTTGGAGTTACTGGGGTACTACAGAAAGGTAATTCCGATTTCCTTCCTCTGATACAAAGTTGCATTTCCGTATATTCATTCCTGTGGAGTCTGTCTTTAACTTGATAAAATAATAATAAAATGACATAGTCTTTAAAGATGAGCAATTGGTAATATATCATTAAGTTAAAGGTAACACATGGTCCTGAAGTCGAAAGATTTCTTGACGTAAGAGATGTGAATATTCCTTGCGTTGGTGAAAACAGTAACTCGAATCTCTTGAGAGCTGCTTTCTCTGTCTCCTTTCTTAAATTCCATATAAGCTGATGTGTTTGGCAGGTGCAAATGGCTGTGAATGAAGCAGTGTTCAGTCAACTTCTAGAAAGAGCTTCGTGGTGAAGAGGGCCTTTTGGGAGCAGCTAAAGTGAAAAACAACAGGTTCTTTTTGAAGGACTTCAGTGTAATGGGACTTGTCACTCAACAAAATGTTGCAGGCAAATAATGATATTACATAAATTGCAATCTTGGGGTTGGACTAGATGACCGTTAAAGGTCCTTTCTAACCCAAACCATTCTGATTTACTCTGAAGTAAACTGAATGCTTTTTCAACATTTTCAAATACAATTTTCCTTATTTAAATGGTTTGCCTTTTTGGGTGGGAGAGGGCAAGTGTTCTTAGTTTACTTGCAGATGAATGCTGTTGGCCATTGCTATGAAAATACTGTGGTTAAAATCCAGATGTCTCTTCCACCCTGAGAAATAGAGAGTGTGCACAATGCTACCAGTCATCTGCTTCCTGTTTTCTAGTAATGATGATGTTTATTCTGGAGACCAAGTTATAATCTGCAGAAATGTTCTTATTTTCTTATCCCGTTGTCCCTCAGTGACTGTTTTTCTTTTAAACTGTAGTATTCCCTTTTTTTTTAACTTCTCTAAAGTGGCAGAAAAGCAAATATATTAAAACAATGTGTTGTCTTTAAACATGATTGAATTGGTCCTCACCGCTAGTCATGTGGTTTGTGTTGTTATGGTTGCCAGATTAGGGTCACTATTGGATTTATATAATCTTGAGTAATGTGTCAGTAACAAGTAATATTTTTATCTTCTAATTTAGATAAAGCACAGTCTTTAGATAACTGTATATTTTAGCTCATGATGCTGTATCAAAGAGGGATCCAGATTGACGCTATGCTCTGCATAGGGTTAGATCTACAATACCTAAGAAAATTTGTTCCTTAAATTGAGAGGTGACCCTAATATCTTTGTATTTAACATATATCAAATGTCTTGCATGTGTGTTCAAAATTTACAATATTGCTCCTTGTGCATATGCCTTTGAAGAAAAGTCAATGGTTTCTTTTCTCAAAAATGTTCAAATTTGCTAAGTGGGTGATGGGTTAGAATGAAGATAGGCACAATTGGTTATTGAAGATCAGTGGAAAACAGTATGTTCACTTTTGAATGGCTGACTGAAGTCCCTGGACTAAATTTCTCACTATGCAGGAGATGTGAGTGAAAAGAATATAGGCAAGAATGCAGTTATGAGGCCTTTAAGAACTTGATAGAAATATGGTTAAAGCTTAATACGTTCTGTTCACAAGTAATGCTGTGAACCTGTCAGAATACTTCATGGAGTATCTCTGCAAACTTCCACATTGACTTTCTAAATTGAAGTCAAGGGATCCAGTGTGGTCTGAAATACAAAACCTGCATTTTTTTTCTGACTTATTTAACAATCTGTGGTCAGAACAATGGCTACTTGCTCTTTACCAGCTTTTGTAAAATGAGCTTCTAGGTTAAGACTATGCAAGTAGAATGGGCTTAAGCTGTAGGCAAGTTGCCTGTGAGGGACTTTAGGGTAGTTTATTAGCAACAAATCTTGCCCTTCCTGAACAGCTATGGTATTCTCCATGGTTGAACCCAAAGTTCTGTGACTCTGCTGATGCAAGTGGCCAGCTTTGGGAGGGTGCAAATAAACCCTTTGTTAAGGAAACTCAGTAATGAGTTGGCATTCTTCAGATGACGGATGAGATCTTAAGAAGCCCCTTTTGCAGAAAAAATTAACTTGCAACAAGAAAAACTTTGTAATTAATAGAAGGAGGAAGTCTTTGGGATAAGGGTAATACTTATATCAAAGGTTTATGGCAATATTGTGAAGGTTAAAGGACTTTCCTATTAGTAAAACAAGAAAAAAATTGCATTGTTGTAGATTTATAGTCAAAAGGGTGGTAGAGCTCACACACCCTGTTTCCATCCTGGCTGATGGAAGCCTCCTTTGTTTTGGTATGGATGATGTACTAACTTGGTAATTTAATTTAAATGAATGCTTGTGGCTCCCAGTCACTGTTTATCAACTAGACATTGCTATATATGCCTCTGCAGAGAAGTCAGGTAGTGATTCTAGTATCTTGAATAACTTCCAAGAAAATCTGGAAACTTAATTTGGGATACTGTTTCGGACATTTTTCAGACAATTATGCTAGCCAGCTCTGCCTTCAGAGACTGTCTAATGAATATTACTGTAAATAGTACCTTTGCAAGTTTCTTAGTGTATATAGAAGATAAATATTTTTGTCAAAAAGCAACCTGCAGGGCTGGCCTGGCTGGGGAGATGGCAGAGCCCCCTGCAGCTGTGCTGCCATCAGCATGCTTTGGGTGAGATGCTCCAGCTCGAACTGGGGCAGAGCTTGAAAGTCTTGGCAGCTGCGTCTCCCTGCTTGCAGCTGCTGGCACGCTCGACTCTCCTTGGATTTAGAGCTGCCCAAGCAGGATGTGATTGAGGCCAACTCTTTTGCTGGACATCTCCCTCCTCTGAGCTTCCTTCCTTCACTGTTTTTTAAAAAGGGAAGATAGCAATTCCTTAGGACTGCAAATGTCAAATGCATTTGGTTTTAGGAAGCGTGCCTTTTTTTCATGAACTGCAGCTAATAAAACTAGCTATTATAAGACGTATGTGGTCATTAATGATCAGTCGGGTAAATTCTTTTCAGTCTGTACAGAAATCTGCTTTAAATTAGACTGCTGAAATATTTTAATATAGAAGTATTTAAAGCAGAAACCGACTTGTGGGCTGATACGTAACCTTTTGGTGTCTGTTGACTGAAGTGCAAGTTCTGTTTAAAAATGCAAGCTCAATTTCATTTTTGGTGTTTATGGTTAAAGAGCTTTTAATCTATGATAAAAATTATTCTGAATATCAGGTCATTAAGTTTAGCTCTTGCTTTTTATTAAAGCAGTCTTGAATACTTTTTATTAATTTGTTTAAAGCAGGGTGGTGATTTTTTTTCCTAATATGCCCCAATTAAAGCAAACTCAAAAAACAGAAATACACATCACAAGATGAAAGTAAAACATACACCAAATTCACTTTATCAGCAGTTTTAACAAAGTACTGTCAGTGATAACCTTAAATAAGGGGCAGCAGGGGAAGCTTCTTTTCTATTTAAATCTAACACACCATGAAAAGCTTGCAGTGATTTAGAAATGATTGCTTATTCAGAAGTGAAGCAAAGCCTTCTCTTCCAAAAGTTGTCACCCTGTGTACAAAATGGAAGGTATTAATTTTAGACAGTCTGTTAAATACTAACTCTGATTTTGGGTTACTGTCCTACAACTAACCTCTGAAAATGTTATTTTTTGGGTGGTTCTGAAATCTTTGGGGGGGGGAGTAAAATACTGTACTTGAGGGCTAAAAACCAGTGTCTTCACTTGCATATTTTTCTGATGTCGTTATCTCCAGTCTGAAAACTAACGGAGAAATTGCATTCACTGAATCAGCACAACTCCCATGGTCTCCCAGGGACAAGAGTTGTCAGAGGTTTCTCTTCAGAGGAACAGATGCATTTTGAATTCATTTTCATACGACTTGGACCTTCTAACTTGCAATATTAACTCTTCTCTTCCATCTTTGTTCTTTCAGTTTAATGATGCATGAAGCTCCTAATGGTTAAAAAGTGTATATGGCATGTTTGTCAATAAATCTAAGGATTTGAGTATCTGAATGAAGTAGGTAAATAGAGTGCTAGATTCTTTTTCATAGGAGTGGTTCTTAAGTAGATAATCACCTAGATAGAGGTCACGTTGGCTCATCTTGCACTACTGCTGGAGAGAAAAGAAAGGCAAGACTTCTGCCTGTTTAGCAGCTATGGGTAGAAATGCATTGGTAGCAAACTGCCTTGAAACCAGGACAGATGATAAATGGGGGTATTGGGTCTTACAGGGAACATGCAACACCTGAGTAACAATTTGTCTACTAGCAGCAGTGAGAAGGCTGTCATGGTTTTCTTTGTAGACACTGTAGTGGTCAGATTCTCAAGAAATGTCCATTGTCTTTCCAGAGTCACACATGTAGTCAGTAAAACGTTATGCTAGAGGTAAAACAAAGTGTTATGTTGAAGTCTTTCAAAGACATTCCCCAGCGTTTTAGACTTCTGCAATGATTATCTTTTCAGTAAAATGGTTATAAAACTGGTAGGACCTCAGTGAGACAAACGCCTCTGCTTTTATTTGCATAAAGGGTGTAAAATACGGTTCAGCTCCTAGTACCAGGGCTTACCCAGCTGCTTTGACAAGGAGAACTTCTCATGATGTTAGTGCTATGTTGGTGGCACAAATGTATCTTCAAGGGAGTACTCCACAGGAAACATGGGACTAATATTTTGAAAATACCTCAGAGGTGTTGACTCTGCTGATGTGAATTTTTCTGACTGCTTTTTTTTTTTGTTAAAAAAAAGTCTTTGAGGTAAACTGTGAAGACTATTGAAGCAAACTTTCTCTTCCTAAAGCTTGAAAAACAAAATATAAGCATTGTACATATTTTCTTTTCTGTCCTTGGAAGTTGCTGGGTTTTGGGGAAACAAAGAATATAGAAACAATCTTGAGGTAATAAAAATGATAGAACTTCTTTTACTTTGGTGAGACACTTCTTATTTTTTACTTTTCTTGGTCTTCTGGATCCTTTTTTTGATGGGATGCTTCCCCCTATATTGGGCCTTTGCATTTCTTTAGCAAAGGATGACACAGATAAAAATAATTGTTTTTTCTTCTCTTAAGAAGTGAGCTTTTGCAGGTTAAGCAGATTTATGCTGGTGAGCTTGAGGTGCTGCGATAGCAAAATCATCATCTAGGTAGGCCGTATCAAATTCCAAAAGGATAAGATTTAGCAAAAAGGTTCAGGTGGTAAAGGTGCTGTCTTTTGTGGACTTTTTTTAGTGTGATTTGTTTTTTTTAATATAAGCCTTATCCTTCTGGGGCTGCCATGGTACTCCAGTACTGAAAAGGAGAAAATAGCATGGCAAGGGAGAAGGAAGCCTTTAAAACGCTTTTTATTAGTCTGGGGTATGCATGGTACAAGAATACTGCAGATAAGTTCAGAAATAATGTTGAAGACATGATAAAAAGCTTATTTTCCTTCTCCCAGGTGCTGTAATCCAATGCTTAAAAGCAATAGCTGTGTCTTCCCACCCCATCCCCCAGTCTTTAAGTTCAGCTCTTTCATTAGAAAACCAGCTTTGACTTTTGAATGGAAACCTGCCGAGCTGTGGTTGTACAGGGTCACTTGTAGCTGGGCATGCTTTTGCCCCATTGCCTTGCTGCAGTGTGGTATGAGGGGTTCCAGATTGCTGCTTAGAAACTTACTTTTTATGTAAGTGACTGTTTCTCAAAGCCTTGCAGATGTATCTTAGTTCTCCTCAGCTCACCAGTGAGGTTGAGGTGTAGTCCACTTTTGAGCTTTCAATTTAGAAATACTAAAGGTGAGGGATTTAAAGGCCCCGCTCTAAGTCACTGTGCTATTTAATGACATTTTCTGCTGTCTCATGTTAAATAGAAAAACCCAACCACTTAATGCGAAAGTTCTGCTTGAAAATTACCCTAGTGTTTTGTTTCTTGCCAAATGTTTATCGAAGTCCAGTTATGTTTCTTTTCCCTTTCTCCACAGTGCAGGTACTATGCTTGAGTATTCATTTTAAGCTTTAAAGCCAACTAGCTTGTAGGTGAAGATCTAGTTGGGTGTGAGATGCAATCTAACACGAGCTGAATGAAGGCAAGGTCTTCAAGATTCATTTTCAGAGCAAACAGTTCCTGTTTTCTTGTGTCAGCCTATAGAAAATGTTTTGTTCTTTCCTTTTTAACAGCGTATCTTCCCAGGCTAGTGTTTAAATAAGTGTAACTTTCATGGGTGATATGGACTAGGGAGAGACAGTGTATCAGGGACCGCTTTTTGTCTTGCACCTGAGAAGTGCCATGGAAAAAGATCTCCCTGCGGGCAAAGGTGCCAATTGTAGAAAATGCAAAACTTCAATTAGAACAGAAAAAATAGTCCAATAGGTGTCTATAAATATGTTGGTTAAGTGGAAAGTCTTTGTATGTGTTTTTTGTATATTTTGAGGGCTGGAGAAGAAGGAGGAACAGCCGCATGTTTCTTCAAACACAGAGTGCAAATACTCCACATGTGAATTTAAATTTTGGCTTGCATGTTGCTATATTGTAATGGTCTTTTCCTTCATTTATTCACTAAGGCTTTGCTTCTGTTTTTCTCATTAGGATGACAGTTCTGGCAGTCTTGCATCAATATCCGCTCTCAGTCTATTAAACACAGGGGTATGAAATTTAATATATATTCTTTCTAGTTGTATTCAATGCCATGCATGGGACTATGTAACACTCATTAAAATAGAACAAACATCACATTTTCACAGTAGCATGAATATTTTATGGCACTAACCATCAATTCATTAGATACCATTAGTAAAATAAACAAACAGATAAACTTCACACGTGAATCTCACTAACAACTTAAAGTGATAGCATATTATTGTTTATTATTGTTTATATTGCATGTTCTTGAATAGCAGGAAATAGTAATGGTAGAGCTTGACAGTAATTTACTTTCTATGCTTGTGCGTTCTTTATTAACGGTAACAGTTGTTAAAAGGCTTAATTTGTAATATTTTTGAACACCTCGTATTAGCTTTGAAAATTGATATCCTAGAATCTTTTTTTTCCCTGAAGTCACACAAGCTATTAACAGTGGCACTTCAGAACTCCAGATGCTTTTAATCACTGTTTTTAATACGAAATTGGAAACCTACAAGTGTAGCTATTGAAACTTTTGTTACATGTTATGTCTTCTATTTGCTGTGACTGGTATCCTTCTGAAACTGGTATACTGCACGTGCCTGTTACTTTGAAAACTTCATGTAATCCCACACCCCATGTTAAACAGGAATGGTACACCTTAGCTTTTTAGTTCTGTGGATCTGTTACTCTGGCTTTGTGAAATAGAGCAGTAATGTAACTGCTAGTTGGTAAGTGATGCTTGTGGTTCACATTACGTGGTCCAGCCACTCTCAGCTCTTTATTGGGCCCAGAAGCCCCTGGCTTCATGGGTTTTTTTTTGTAAACAACAAAAGATGAAACTTGATGCAACTTGTTAAATATTGAGGAAAAAAAATAAAGTAAATGAACAATTGAAGATGGATGGCATTACTTTGGAAGGTTGACCTAGAAACTCTTCAGTGTCTGTTTGGTTGTTCGCCTGTACTATGTGAAGATTAGTATTTTTCACTCCTGCAATATAGGTTCTTCCTATATTGCCTGCAAGTTAGGAAGGAATGTACTGTTCTGTCTGTCCTGATAGCATCTGGCATTCTTAGGTCTGGGAAAAGGCCTAGTTTATGACTCACAGAATTTTTCAGTGACATCTACTCTTGTTATAAGCACTTTGTTTTTAACTACCTTGTAACCAGTTCTAGCTCAGCAATTTTAACATTTAACCTGGACGGGAGACACATGACAACACAGGAGGGAATCCCTATGCATTAGCAGAAATTCTTCTTACATAAATTTTCTATTAGTTTTATTGCAGTGATGTAGATGGGTACCCTCCTAAGAGATTCTATTAATGCTTCTGTTCTTGGATGATCAACTCTGCATGAAATGAAGGGAAGTAATCTTTCTGATGATATTTCTAGTTAGCCATACAACACTGTGAAAAATAATCACGTAGATGTTTTTAGAAGCCCATCTGTTCCACAGCGTCATGTGTGTGTGTAGAGGGAATAAAGGTCTAAAGCCACTTGGAGAATATCCCCATTGTTTCCTCAACAGAAATCATGATTGACTGAATAAAACCTGTTTCAGTATCAGGCTTAGAATTTTGGGGGAGTAAAGTATCTTCAAAGAAACTGTCATACACGGGGTGCATGCTTTGTTTAATTGAAGTATTAGTGTGCCTTGACATCTACTTTAAATAAAGGCAGTCCTTAAGATAGTGAAAGTTAATTCAGTGTTGCCTATCAGGTCACTTTCTCCTCCAGCATACATAAAACAATTGGATCTGTGGTGCTTAATCTGTATAATTGGTACTTTCAGAACTGTGAGGACTTTCACAATCCTTGTAATCCAAGGTTTTTATCACTCATTTCCAGGACTTCAGCTTTTGTTGTTGGATCCTAGATAGATCAAAACATATCCCAGCAACATGCATGTTAAATTTCATGGTCAGTATTTATTCCTTTAAAGCTCTATAGTTTGGGCACTGTAGATGCCAGTTTATCTTCTAAAATTGAACAGTTATGTGCTTGCTTAGTTAAATACTTTATCCCCACAAGCATACCCTACTTAAGGTCAACTAATGCTTTTGGAATGCTGCGATGCAGCTGGTTTTCCCTTCCGTAAGGTAGTTTGCTTAGATGCTGGAAGAAGCAGCTATGGGCAATTATGCATATGTTACACAGTGCAATCCAGTAGTGTTTAGAAATATCTAAAATAGCTCCGAATGGTATAGCTGTCCTAGATGGCTCTTCTGAGGAAGGATGAAAGAAACTTCAGTTTTGTATGTTTTCCATGTAGGTATCAAAAGGTGTGGGCAATAAAGACCTCTGCACGTTTATTATTTTTTCTTTTGTTTAAAACACCAGGGGATTTTTTTGTTTGGGTTTTTTTTAATAAAGAAGATACAATTTCTGCTTAAGCATGAAGGCAGTTTATAAGCAAAAGGCTTTTTTTTCTAGCCCTGTTTATGTGTTACCTGTCTATAGGTCAATAGGCTTAGCTGTATTTGTATTTCTGTAGGAATAAATACTGGAAATACAAGTCCCTCCACATATCAAAGTGCTCTTAAATATATTGTCACAGTATTTTTCAGGAAAAACATGCTTTTAGCCTTTTAACAGGTTAATTATTGGCAGTAGATGAGAGGATGCAGTTCTGGCCTTAATAAGGAGATAACTCTTCTTACTGTCTATTAAAGCTGAGATTTGTTTTTCTTTATTTTGGGGTTGTGAAATGTTCTGTAACTTTCAATAAATACCAGATATGCTGCAATAAAGAATTTTTTTAACAACATTCCCTAAGCTACTGAAATCATACATGTGACACTTCCAAAATTATTTTTTTTTACATAAACCGGTCTTACATAATCTTGAGTCTTAGCTGTCAACTGTTCTATCTTATGGCATGTGCCCTCCATGTTAAACATTTGACAAGATATTTGACTTTAAGTTGTATTTTTACCTTGTTATGGAAGAGTATTAGCTCACATCTTTTGAAGTGAAATTCTATGTCAGCTCAAGCTTTTTATCCTTTGCCAAGAATTTTAGATTCTGCATCAAATGCATGGTTAAGGCTATTGGATTCTTTACATCTAGTCATACAAAATATTCCAGAAAAAAAAGGGTATTTTAGTTGCACAAACTAGTGAGTTACATGCGTGTCCAATGGTTCTGGGATATAATCTTCAAATAAGTTTTCTAGAGCACAGGCTTCTTGGTGAAGAAGCATCTTCCATTGGGAATTTTGGATACTTTAGAATATATTTCATCTTGGGGAATGTACAGTCGTGATAGTTTGAGCTTGAACCTACTTTGGTCTCTGCTTTGACTCTGTCTAATAATGCTTACCGTTTTCCCTCTCTGCGCATATTTTCCCTCTCTCTGCATGTGTTCTTTTCTTGCAAAAACCAAGCGTACTTACTTCCAGAAACAGCTGGGTGATGAGTTCTGCCTCTTATGGAAATCCCTGTTGAAGATTTTTTTTTTCTTTCTCTGTTGCTTTGGAAATAGTATATCAGTTCTCAGCATGTACGATACCCAGAAGCACTAGCACCATTCAAATGTGTTGCTTGTAATAAAAAGATGAGAGTGGCTTCATTTCTCACTTCCATCTTGCAATGCTTTTTTTTATTTAACTTGCATACATATCAGGTATGTAGGAATGTTGAAAAGGTTGGTAGTTTGAGCTTCCTCATCTCTGACCACTGAATAAAGTTGATTTTGTGGCTCCTGTTACAAAGTACCGGGAAGTATGACAGTAAATCGGAACTTCTACCAAGAACATGAGGGATGGCATTGCTACCGTACTGCAGCCTGGATGCTGACCTCTGGGTGCTATCATAGGATGCATTCCGAACTTAAGAATATGCTGGGGTGGCCTGAGGTGTAAAGCATGGCAGAAGTGCCTATAATGTCTCTGTGGTTTTAGGTGGAATTACATATTCTTAAGCCTAAAATTATGTATATTCATTCATACAGTGAATGTTGGTTTTCTGATTTTGCTTATGCTTATGAGGGTTACAGCAGAACTCTGCCAATCCTATATGTCCAGTTCTTCAAGATGCTTGTTTGAATGTGCTGAATGATGTTAGGTGCCTATCATTTTCAATCAAAAGTTATCTTGGGAATTACCCTTCAGGAGAGGAATATGTTCCAGGAAATCTGTATAACCACTGTTCTTGGTCAGAGACCTGGAAATATTTAGAACTAAGTTGTATTTAAGAACAGCAGGCTAGTAACTTTTAAGTCATTGTGGTTACAAAGGATTAGGTTTTTAGTGTGGGCATATGTATAAATGATGATAGCAAACAGTTGCTGGCTCCTTTTCTTTACAAGGTGCATATTTGGTGGGTTTTTTTTAAGACAGAAAAGCAACAGACCTTCTCCTTTAGTTGCAAGAGTAGGTTGGTTGCTCTAGGCTTGTGCCTGTCTTTCCAGGGTGCTAACAAAATGAGTTACTTGGTACCCTGCCATGAGGCAGAGTATGATACAGTGGTTAAAGGGTGGATAGCTGAAGACTTGGGAAGGGGGCAGGGTGGAAACTACTTCAAAAGGTACTGAGAGTGTTTCAGAAGCATTCTTTGGCTTGTTTTGTGGAGATGCAATCACTTTCTCATCAGTTAAACTATTGTTCTGACTCCCACAAACTAGAAAAAGGGCAAGAAGGTCCAGGATAACTCCTCAGGATCTGGAAAGTATAGTGGCATGTAATGCATATGGCCTTACCACTGACACATCTGATCTCTGAAGCTAACAGCTTGGGCCTCATTAGTACTTGGATGGGAAGCCTCTTGGGAATACTGGATGCTGTAGCCTCTGCCTAGCAAGAGTGGAGTCTCCATCCTTGGTGATATTAAAAAACTAGCTAAACAAGGCCCTGTGCAACCTGCTGTAGTTGATCTTGCTTTGCGCAGGGAGGCTAAACTAGATGATCTCCAGAGGTTCCTTCCAACCTCACTGATTCTGTGATAACTTCCTCTTGATATGAGATTATCATGACATCATTGAGGTTTTAATTTTCAGATCATTTACCATATTACGCCCAATGGAAGAACAGAAGTTCTGTTAGAGATCATTAAAATAGTAGGATAAGGAGGCTGTTGAGCAGAAAGCTTTATGCCACCTTAGTGTTGGGCAAACACCTTGTGTCTTCTCTGGAAATATGAAGCTGCATTGTTGCATTTATAAGAGGTCTTTTCCCGTTTAACTTTACGGACTTCAACTGTGTACTGAACTTTTAAGCTATATAATAGCTTTAAAGTTGTCAGCTCTGTTTCTGTAGTGCTGTCAATGAACACTGAATATGTAAAGCCCTCTGTTTCTTCTCTGTGGGAGAACTAATGTGTACAAGAAGCTGTGTATTAGGTGTGGGATTCATTTGGGAGCAGTTTCTAGAGAAGACTTATGTTTCATTGGTAAGATACATCGCCTCATTAGTAATTGATCAATTTTTTTTATTTTTGGTGACCTTAAGGTATTTTGGTTAAACTGAGATTGAATTTACTTACACAATTATTAAAGCAACAGATGTACGAGAACAAACTGTCTTTAGAAAAAAAAAACCAAACTTGTACAAGTTAGAGCTCGCTTGGGTCTGCTTAAGAACAGAGCTGTGTGATCTGTGAAAGTACATTACTGAAGTACCTTGAATTTGTTCTCTTAAACAGATGATTTTTTTCGGCTCTTAGTATTCTGTTTGAATTCCAGCATGTGGAAGACTTGCAGAGAAACGAGTATTTAGCCTTCATGCCTAAGGAGAGTGTGAACCCACGAGCTAAATTGGTTTGGAAATAACTTGAAAGTCTTCTCACAGATAACCTTTTAAGAGTGGCTGGATAGTGAGAAAGGGTTTCCCAGTAACTTGGCAGTAATTTTTTATTTACAGAGGCTAAAAAAGAAGGAACGTGAGATTTGAGGTTTTCATCTGGCTCTGTCTAGCCTTTTTCCTAAATACTTTCTCATATTTCTGTTTTGAGTTGCTCATGTGGAAGAAGGAAGGAGATTCTTTCTTCCTCAGAATCTTCTGTGTATTTAAGGGCTGTTAAATATTCCATTCTAAGTAGACTGCATGTTTTAACCTCTGAGAAGTAAATGATGTGAAACAGACATGGTGACAACATAAACAACATAACAATATTTATCATTATGAGTATAATGTAGGTAGTTCTGGGTAATGTGGGTTTAGTCTTGCTAAAGGCTTCAGAAACATGAGGAGTACCAGATCTTAAGGGTGACTAGAATCAAAAGGAAAGAAATGGGAAGAGGCACATGTTCTTGGTTAGTGTTTTTTGGTGGTGGTGGTGGTGGTATGGGGTTTTTTGTCAACTTCACATACTACTTACATATACTTGTGCAGTAATTAGTTTGGGAAGATTATGCAGATTTCCTAACTAACTGATCCTTGAATGCTTGGTAGTAAAATTGAACTAGAATAGATCAAAGATAAGCTGATACCAAAAACTGCTTTCTCATTCATCTTCACTTAGCAGTTCTGGAAAGCTGCACTGTCTTGCTATAAGCAATTTCAACTCGTAATATTAGCTTCTTGCTGTCTTAAATTATTTGATATTATATATTTTAACATTATTAAGTGTTCAACAACTAATATTATGCTTACTAATTAGAAGTGATGCTGAAAGTTGAAATTTAATTTTTATCAATAATGTTGTTTAGGAATATGAAGCACGGACAGGAAGAATGTATAAACCTCCGCCCCCATCAGCAAGACGTAAAAATATTGAATTTGAACCACTTTCAGCTACTGCTTTGATTCTGGAGGATCGACCAGCGTAAGTATGATTCTGCTGTGGAACTGATGTTGACTGAATTTGTTAGATGTGCTTCTGATGAGCTAAACCTCACAAGTCTTATATGAAAGTATCATTGGATTATTCCATCCCAGATAACAGCCTAACAAATATCTCCAGAAGAACCTTTAAATATATTATAGTCTGTATGAGGAATTCTTTCTCGCTGTAATGGGGCCACCAGTCTGTTATGTACTGTATATCACAGCTGCCTGTGTTGTGAGCGTCCTTAATCAGGAATACTTCTGAAGACTTTTATGGATTTCTTCACTGCCACCTCAGTGTGCACTTCCTTCTCCTTCCCCCATTCTGGAAACAATCTCCTAGACCAGTCAGGAAGACTTAACACTGGCAGTTGTCACTTCAGCAAACATGGACTTGGCTTACCAGAAGAGTTGTTTCTTTTAAAAAGAAAAGTATTAGGTTGGTAACATCAGGGGTGGGAAGAATTGCCTTTGAAACACAAGAAGTACCTTCCTGTCAGAAATGCTGAATGTTCTTTTTATATCTGGCAACTACAGTTAAATGCTTTGTCGGTACCGAGATGATAGTGTTCACTGAAACTGTTCCTTGCCCCTGTTCCCGTTATGTTTTCATGGCTCTGTAAAACTACAGCTGAAGGCAAGAAAACAGCAGATGAAGGTGCAACAAAAACTGCATTAAGTACAAATGAGACTAGTAATGAAAAATGGGTAATAAATTGGTCAGTATTTTCAGCTATACGGTCTTCAGCAATTTGAAGGAAGGAGGAGGACTAGGAACACATGCTGTAAGGAAAACAAATGGAGCAAAGCTTTCCAATTGCACCTTGAGAAGGCTTGTGATGGCACTGTTAAATGTTTGCTCTAATCGGTTCCAACTAGAAAATGGAAAATAGAACATAGTGTTTCCTTCGATATCCTCTCTAGTGGTATATAAGCTCATTCAGTGCTAAGACAGAAATATCCTGAATGGAGGTACGGATGATTGCTATGATTACTTTTTTGTAAATGCATTATTTCTTTTACTATATGGTAGAGAGTAAGATACGCAGTAACTGATAGGTTGATTCTTTTCTGTACTTTCAAAATATCCCAATCCACAAACTAACATAAGTATGTTTTTACAAATGACACTTCCACTTGTTCCAAATTGGAGTGCCATCCCAAGCGTGTAATGTGTTGCCACAATCTCATCCTTGAAAATATATTCTGCTCTCACTTCCTGGAAATACTAATAAAGTTATCTTTTCGGCTTGTATAAGAGGATATGGAAGACTTCTTTTGTGCATATTAAAATGACAAAAGTGTCGTCTGTTTATTTTGAACCAAAGTAGACTAGAGATTGGGTAAGAGGCTGAGACCAAACATTGTTCTGATTTGTTTTGGAATGAGTCTGCTTGGTCAAAAGGAAGTGTGTGTTTGGCAATCAGGGGATCACTGTGCAGCCAAAAACCAAACATGTTTTAGGCTGGTGAACTTACAGTTCTGCAGCAAGCTTCCTTAGCTTTAGTTCTGACATAAATGGGGATCTATCCTTTCTTCCTTTGGTAAACCTGTCTTCTCTTGTGGGAGTTTTAAAGGGCTAACTATAATGAATAAAAACCTTTACCTCGTATTGAAAAATACATCATCATGGATTTCATATGAACAAGTGGACTATTGATATGCAAGTATATTTAATGATTAAAATATGCATGTGCAGAAATGCATTGGCATAAACAACTTTATATGGAATATCAGTATTTCCCCTCTTGTCATTTCATGCAAACTTCATTTGAGCATCATTCCAGATGTTCAACAATTCTAATAACCCTGCTTTGGGGGAAGCTATAGGAGAACTAATGAACAGAAAACAGTAAACATCTGGTAGTTCTGAATAAGTCAGTCCTCTACTGCTGTTACTGAAACACTGGTCGTGTGACAACCCCAAAGTTCACCTTAGAGAGAAGCCAAATTAAAACCTGTTTTGAAAAGGTTCAGAATGTCATTTGTGTGTATTGAATTCAGGTTCAACTTGTTTTCAGAAATCTTCCTGCCAAATCGGTGGAGGAGGCTTTACGTCACCGACAAGAATATGATGAGATGGTGGCAGAGGCAAAAAAACGAGGTATGTTAACTGCCAATAATCACTATAATTCTTTTTAACTATGTAGCAAAAATGAAGTAATTCCTGGCTTGTAGGCTAGTAGGTACAGTAAAGAGCAACATTGTTTAATATCTAGGTTATTCTCTGGTACATACATGCACACAGTTTAAAACAGAACTCGATTATCAAATTGTTTTCTTATTCCACTAGTTAGGTTCAGAAGTCAGTTTAACTTTTTCTTTAATTTTTAAGTAGAAACTTGATGATTTTTTTTAAACTACTTGTGTAATGTGATCAGCTAGAAACTTTCTGGGTACTCAGACTCTTTTTTCAAGCAGTTGCCACTGAGAGCCAAAGTATAATAAAGCCGACTGCTTAAAGATCTGGTTTTTACAGGAATTTGAGATCAGTTTCAATGTGAAATAGGTGAAAACTTCGGAAAGCTATTTTTTTTTCCAACTAGCTTTACCTGTGTAAACCTTCCTACTCCCACTAGATCTGTTTTTTAAACTGAACATATCTGGTACTGTGTCAATCTACGAACAGTTGTTGAAAGGACTTCTGTAGTCTTGTGGCTAGTGTTCAGGGAATAAGCTATTTTAAGAACCTGTGCTGCATGTTTTACTTGGGCTGTTGTTAGAGATATAAGCTTCTGAACTGATTGAACCTCTGTGGATCTGTGGCAGCTTACTCTAGAAGGCGTAATAATAAACCCAAGGCATTTGATAACTCATTTCACTCTTCTTCTGTGGGGTGCATCTTACAAGGTGTGATCTGTGGTCCATGTTCTCTAACTGCATCTTTGGAGGGTCAGCCATGCGTAGTGTGTTAGTATGTGTGCACTAGTATTAAATTAACTATTGCTACATGCAAAGCTTCAGTAAAAACTTAATGAAGCTGGTCAGCCATGTCGGCTTACCAGGGATGGCATGTTTTACTCCATTGATGTAATGTATCCATAAATAGAAAATGTCTTGCAATTTTAGAGTGGTTCTTAGTGATGTCAAGATAGCACTGCTCTGTCCTTCTTTTTAGCCTTTTTAATAAGAGGGATCTGTAAATGATCCTTTTTTTAACAGGAGGCAGAATACCTTTCTCTTGTTCAGCATTGTGGCTTTGTCTCAGATCTTCAGATCTTTAGGTCCTTTTCCAGATCATCCTTCTAGGTGGGAGTTTCAGTAAAACTTGAATAATTTTAAAATGGATGTAGACTTGCACTTTTTAATAATAATTATATCTATAATTATTATTAGTCTAAGTAATAAGGTTTTGGTAGAACGTGGTGTGAAATTCATTACAAGCAAAACAGTACTGATGATGTGCTTGCTTTTTTAGTCATTCTGTGTACTGCAGATAAGAGTGCTAAGAGTTTTCTAGCCCGATTTTTGCTTGTCTAAATCGCTGTGTATTTGAATAACTTAAAGATAGCTTAAATAAAAAAATTTCCGGAGAAATAAACCTAAAATCAACAGAAAATAGTACCAGCTGGCTCATGCACAACTGTAATTTACCCTTGATCTCTTTCAGGCATCATCTAAATAATTAGATAATAGCTGAATTATTTACCTAATAATTTATATACACTAATACAGAATTATTAACATGTTACACTTAACAGAAATTAAAGAAGCACATAAAAGGAAAAAAATAATGAGAGAGCGTTTCAAGCAAGAAGAGAATATTGCTAGTGCTATGGTGATTTGGGCCAATGAAATACTACCTAACTGGGAAGGCATGTAAGTAAAATTCTGTTGTCTAAATGAGGCAAGGCTGACTTGTTTCTCCTCTGGAAACAGAGGAACCACACAACTTATTTTCATTTTCCTTTTTCTGTTTTGTCAAGAAGTCAGTTTTTATTGCCATGATACAGTGAGAGCTCGTTACAGAGCAACATGGAATGTGCTTTCTGGGAGTTTAATGTTTTGGGGTTTTTTTAATGGGGCTTTAGAATAAGCAGAGATCCTTGAATATTGATTTGGGAAATAGTATGTTATTTTGCTTCTGAGTTGCCCGATGATTTTAGAAAACAAGATATGCAATATGTGCCTCTCTTTTTTTTTTTTTTTTTTTTTTTTTTTTCTTTTCCTGCTTACCTATCCTAGGCGTGCTACCCGAAGAGTTCGAGAGCTGTGGTGGCAGGGGTTGCCCCCAAGTGTACGTGGGAAGGTTTGGAGTCTAGCTGTGGGGAACGAATTAAATATCACTCCTGGTATGCCTTAACAGATGACATTTTAATGCAAAATTAAGTTGGTTATTTTCAAAGAAAAATTTAAACTTCTGTTAAAATATGAATTAGTGTATATTTGCTTTTGAAGAACTGTATTTCACAACCTTAGAACAGTGGTTTTTTACAATTAGACATCATAGCCTGATAAATTTATGTGCAAACAAGGTTCAAAACATGCTTACAGAAACATTCTAGTCTTGTAAGACTTAAGGTGATCATATCCCCCCCCCCAAAAAAAAAAAAAATAGATTATGTTTAAAATTGAGAATTTGTAGCTTTGCTTTCTTAAGGGTGTGGAAGGGGGAATTGCTTTATTTCATAACTAATGATTTTGATGAACTGGAAGTGTTCTGTTCTATTCACAAAAATAAAAATCTGAATTATTTAAGACATGATTTCCCTCTCGTAATGTGCATGTTCACCACAGAAGAAAGCATAATACAGTGCACAGTATAAAACTGTGTGTAGTGGTACTCCAGTGGTTAGTGGTAACCATCTAGTAGATTCTCCCCCTGCCCCCAGTGGTTAAGATGAAACCAAGCAACAAAACCAAAGCCAAGAATAGTTAGTGTGCTTTTGTTTTGGATGGGTGCTTTTCTTACTTATCTCTTCCTTTTTTGCTGTGGGTTTTGTTTTGCTTTCTTGCAGAACTTTATGAAATCTTCTTGTCGAGAGCTAAGGAACGATGGAAAAGCTTCAGTGAGACAACTGAGAATGACATAGAAGGTGAGATCTCCTGAATGCTAGACAGCCTCCTATTCGCTTCTACAAACCCAGGAAGTCTCACAAGTTCAGCTGCAATTGCAGCATTAGGAATACTTGTTAAAAGTGCTCTGAGTCATTCCCTACTTAAATGTTTTCTTTCTTAAAACAAGTCAGTAAGTAAGGGGCTTAGCAGTATTTACTATATAAATAAAATAAGTGTTAAAATATTGCTTGTGCTAGTTCACTTGCAGATGAATGTGCAAATAAATGAATCCTCTGAATTTCTGAAATACCAGTAGTAAGCTCTCATGAAATTTTAGATGAAATACAAAAAGAAGAAATGGGAAACTAAATTACAGTATGTGCTACTGCTTAGCTCTGCTTAGATGGTTCTTACGTTTGTATCCCTTCCATAATTTTGGGAAAGAAAAAATTATTCTCTGTTTTTTGATTGTGGAACAGAGATGTGAAGAATGTGTGATGTTACAGATTTTGGATCCCACTTGGGTTTCCTTGGCTGCCCAGATGGCCTTTCCTCCCCAGTCTATTAAGTGGGGATGTTAGCATGCTTGTATGTATGATGGAGTTTTATCACTGGCATATTGCTGTCTCCTGTGAGTATTCTTTCTGTTAAAAACAGCATCAGTGATGTTTTTAATGGTGGATGTATCCTTGTTATAAACATTAACTCTTTGTGCTGTTAACAGTTACTTTTTTTAAATGCTGTCTTATGTGATACTGTCAGTACTAGCTGCTGTGAAGTAACTTTTTTCTTTTCAGTTGGTCTCTTTTTTTGGGAAAGAAAATAGTGGTGTAATGCAGGGAGTACTTTTTGTTTGCACTTGCCATAGCCAGTCCTGACTAACTGGCTACTTTGACTGTATGTTATTCAGGCCTTCCTTAGGCTACCTCTGTGACTCATGTGAAGTCTTGAGGCAAACTGTTTATAAAAAATTGTGTGTGTACATGACTGTAAATATGCTTATCCTTGGAAAACATGTTTGCAATGACCCTTTGTGGGGTGGCGGTTTGTTTGTTCTTTTGTTGTGGGGGTGTAGGTTGAGTGTGGGGGAAAGCTTAGGTAACTTTATTTTGGAAAGGTAGTAGTTCTGGATGGGAATGAAAGGGGGGAGGGTCCGTTTTGATTGTGTCAGATGTTCTGGGAAATGTAGTAATAAGGGAAAACCTAAAGTAATAGGACTTTCATCTCTGGTTGAAAAGCAAGCCAGCCCACTGTGCCAATTACTAATCCTTGGTAGGAAGGTCTGGAAGATCAATTATTTTAGCCTCATTTAACATATTTGAGTAGTTCTGAGGGTTTTTTCTGTTCAAGTATCTTTAACACTTTATTTTGGCAGATAAACATGAAAGCATGAAAAGTATCTTTTTGTGTCTTGAAGATAAGACATTTGTCAAGAGATACATTATCTGTCAGATTTGTTCAGAAGACCCTCCAGCAGCTCCTCATTTGGAGTTCACAGAAGTGAATTTCTTGTATAAATACAGAGTTTCTTGTGCTTTATATTGTAGATTCTCATCTTCCTTGGGAATCACTTTAAATGGATACTGTCCCAAATGAAATGATCCCAAATTATCCAGTATAATACCTGTTCCTTTTGAAAGAGGAAGGAGGGATTAAGGAGCATTTCTTGAACTTTTTATTTTAGAGTGTTCTTTCTCTGTAATAATAATTGTCCTCTCTTTCCCAAATTCCACTGACACAGCCTGCAGCACTCACTCCTGAATGCAACTATCAGTTTTTTTTAGTAGGACTGGAAGGAAACGCTGCTTTCCAGGCTTCAGCAGAGCAGGTTTTGTTTAGCCTATCCATCAAATTCTGTGATCTTCTGCTTCCCAGATGGCTCTCGACTGGTTTAAGCCCCCTGAAAGAGCCTTTTCCCCTGGTATTTGCATCTTGTCCCTACGCAGAAGGTAGGACAGAGATAACTCAAGGGCCAGCTGAATTTCTTTTGGAGGTTCTTGAGTGCATGCTGCCTTCTTTCCTGTCATTTGAAGAATGCCAGTCCTAAGGATGCAAAAAAACCCCTGAGTCAAATGAGAGCTAAAGAAAGCTCAGAAGTAATGTAACTTATGCAAGTTGCTAACTGTGTAGTAAATTCTTGAAACTTCAGTGAAGTTTCTCTGTGTATTTTAGTTACCTTCAGTAAAAGTGGGACATGAGGAATGCATGACTGAAAGTAATATGCTTGACTTTGTGGGTGAAGAAGTCCAGGCTTCTTGTGATAATGATGTAATTCATCTTTTTTTCCTCTAGTGTACATAGCATATTTCAATGCTGCTGGTTGAAATAAGCCACCAAATGAGCTGATTAGGAATCAAAAATTTGAAAAGTGAGATCCCACTGGACCATGTTTACATCAAGAGCAGTGGTCTCACTCTGTGCTCTTGAACAGACTCAGTAACTGAAGTCACAGTAGAATATAAGAAAGAAAACAGGGTTTAGAGAACTGGACTGGGCAAAGTTCAAATTCTAGTGAATGCAAGGCCAGTCAAGAACTGGATAGTGTTATACAGAAGTAAAAGGTAACGCGTTGGTTTAAAGTCTGAATGGTGTAAAGAATGAGTAGACAGGTAGTAATTATTGATCACTTCCCTCACTTTTTGGAGCTGATGGCATATATCAGGTATCAGTGGACAGTTTTACCTCTTGAAGTACAGCACTGTAGAAGTGCACTCCAAGAATTAGAACTAGGTGACTTTTTTCCTTAGATCCTAAACGTCTTTATGTGCCTACGGCAGTTTTATTCTGAAGTCTGTAGAATTTATCTATCAGCTTTAATAAGTGTTGGCTTTGCTTGCAGATGCAGTTGCATCTGTTGCTGATCGTGAGGCCAGTCTGGAGCTAATTAAGCTGGATATATCACGCACATTTCCATCCCTGTATATTTTCCAAAAGGTGAGATTTCTGTAACTTTAGTTATGACAACTTTAAACTTCTGAAGAGTTAAACAAGAAAAGAAACCTAGCTGGCTAAAGATGGAATACTTTTTAGAAGTTGTTTGTGTAACACGACAAAAGTAAAATTAGTTCTTTTCTATGTACAATGGCAAATAGTCGTATCTTTTTTTTTTAATGAGAATAAAGTAGGGGCTTTTAGTGATGGACTATAATGCTCTTTCTCTTGGAAAAATTGAATGTGGTTCCTATCAATGTTTATGAAATTACATGCAAAAATGAGAATAGTTGCACTGCTTCTACAGAAATTTTGATGTGTTTTAGTACATGTTTTCAGGCTTTATGATTTTTATACAGATACAATATATATGCACACACATATATAAAATAGCGTGCACTATTGTAATACAGTAACTTGTGTTACTAAGAATTAAAATATCCACTGTCTCTGAAAAAGAAAAACCAACCTGGATGAGTACCAGATATCCTCATTTTCCAGTATGTACTAATTTCCACTTAATTGGTCTGTTACTTTTCCTTGAACTTGTCAAAAACATACATGGTAATGCTTAGAGTAAAAACTGGTATTATTTTAGATCTGAACAAAGCAATAATTCACTGGCTCACTTGCATCTTAAAATACTGGCTTGTCATCTTCCTGTATTTATAAAGTGATTTTGGAAAAAAACCTTTTTTTTTGTCTTTTCTGCCTCTTCCCTCCCCTGTTATTAGGGTGGTCCTTATCATGATCTCCTGCATAGTGTTTTAGGAGCATATACATGTTACAGACCGGATGTGGGATATGTAAGTATTTGTTGTTTATAACATGGGAAATAAGCTTAAAATGTCATGTATTAGAATGTAATAAATAAGTAGGTTATCCACACTTTATGCTACTAGCACTTAAAAAAAAAATAAAAAAATTCAACTTTGGCACTTACTCCTTTCACAGCAGTACGGTACAATGATGGTAGTTCTTAGACATAATTAAATAGCTGAAAATATACCAAATGTCAAAGATGAGTATACTCTTTGGCTTTCATGGAAAATTTTAAATGGATGTGTTCATGAGGCATTATAGTTCTGGCAGACCCAGAGTATCTACAGGGGAAAAAAAACTGCTGGCGGACTTCCAGTGAGCACTTGGCCTCTTCTGTCCCGGTGTTGCTCCAGCTGCTGCCATTTCCATAGTGATTCTCTCTGCTTCACTAACACACATCCTAAAATCCAGAAACTCCTTACTGGTGTCTCGTTGTCAAAGATTAACCACTCAGTCTGAGTTCAGTGAAGATAAGATTGTTTGCAGCAAACATTACTGTGGTTTTAAAAAAACCAAAAACTAAAACCCATAAAAAACCTGCCAAAAAAACCCGCAAACAAACCAACTAAACTTAACATCTCTCTGAATGGTGTCAGCTTACAGAATCAGTTAAATAACAAATAGATGCTTTTTTTCTTCTTTGTTCCTGGGGGTGGTAGCTAGGAACACTTTTCACAAGCTCTAATTGCTTCTGGGCTAAAAAGAACTTTAGTTTTAAGTCTGATTCATGCAACAAAGCATTATTTAGCACAGGGTGTGTTTTGCTCTCAAAATCAGACATGCTTGGGACTCTGCGTCAATATCTAGTTGGTTTTTCATGTTTAAATGTTTTTAGCCCTGAATTCTGTCATCTTTGACCTCATTTTTGGAGACCCTCCCATACTCTTTAAGTGAGATTGCAAACTCTGCAGGTTCTGAGACTGCTTGTTCCCAGGGTGGAATTTTAAAAGGCAAATAAGTAATTTGTCATGGTTAGGTCTTCTCTTTTTCATTTCAGCTACCCTGGATATTTCTGATCGTAGATTATTTTTTTTAATGTTAATATGGCAGTAAATTTAATGTAATCTTATTTCCACACCCGTCTATCCCACAAAAATGGAAAGCTGCTGAACTGTTGTTGATGCATACCAGTACTCTTTTCCCTAGTTGGTTAAAATACTGACTGCATTTTTTTAAATGAGGAGCAGGCAGCATAAATGTCTAGAAACAGCAGAATAATCATCATTGCAGTTGAAATTGGTAAAATTATTTTTAGTATAATGAGTATTCAGATTATCAGTTAACTACAAGAATAATGCTCTTCACTTTTATTGCAGGCTAAAGTGTTTTTTGAGAGAGTAATCATGGGAAAATGTAAACTTGCATTGTAGCTAACCACTTAAAAGTAATTTTACGTATGTGAACAATGACTGTTTGGCAAGTGGAAAGATATGTATTGACTGTTCTGAAACAGAATTTTGTCGCAATTCCAACATATCTGTCTGGGTCTAAACTGTCCCATATGTGAGGTTTTTATCCATGTCTGCTTTTCCCATAGCTTAACAATGAACTTGAGGCCAAGTTTTGTCTCTTATAAGCTCTGTGTCCAGCCTGTGTGGTTTTAACTTTCTTGCATTCCAAGTCCCGAGGACTTGTGATCATGAGACCTCCCAGAACTTCCATAAAGCACCTAAAACTGGCATCTGAAGAAACACTGTGTCTTGCTGAAATCAAATTGACTGCATGCATGAAAATTATTTATCCATGTTGTTTCTGTTCATCTGGAAATGTTATGCAATGGTATTTGTTATATTGCAGACTGTAAATATTTGCATTTCCAAAGATATAAGATGTACTGAACCTACTCACCTATATTTGCCCAATGCTTTTCCCACTTGAAGGTACAAGGGATGTCCTTCATTGCTGCTGTGCTCATTCTCAATCTGGAAGAGGCAGATGCTTTCATTGCCTTTGCTAACCTTCTAAACAAGCCATGCCAGCTGGCCTTTTTCCGTGTGGATCACAGCATGGTATGCACACAGTTTTCTGGTTTTGAACCATAATGTTCTTTTGACTTGAAGTGTAGTTGATTTATTGATGACTGCCTTTTGTCCTATTGAATAATGGAGAACTTTAACCTTTGGTTACAAAATTGGGCATACCAGATTCTAATCCCTAGAACACATTCTACTGTTTTGATTTTTTTCCTCACGAAACACTTAATAGTTGTACTTATCCTAAGAAATCACATTGTGCTATGTTGACATCCTCAATTCTTGGTGGGGTTTGTGTTATTTTACAACTAAACATTCTTTTGATGAGGGCTCATGAGGTGCTTTACTGTCTCTACAGATGCTGAAATACTTTGCAGCCTTTGAAGTGTTCTTTGAAGAAAATCTTCCCAAATTGTTTCTTCATTTCAAATCATACAGTCTTACTCCAGACATATATTTGATAGACTGGTGAGTTCCGAGAACATAGCAAACCTAACCTTGGAACTGTTGGAACACTTTCCATTTTGCTATAGGTTTTTCAGCAATAGAAATACGGCATAAGGAAAAAAAGCATTCAGTAGGTGTTTGTGTACCTCAGCTTTTTAGGTCTTGTGAAATCGCAGTGAACGTGCAGTTCAACTGCAGTTCCTCTGGCAGGATTCAAACTTTATGAGCTGGGATTAGGAGTGGCATCTATTCAGTTAGAAAACAAAGCACACAGGAGTCCTCTGTGTCTCACTTTCTTGTTGCTGCAGGTAAGAGTCAGCTATGTGTAACATAAGTAGGCGAGAGGAGGCTACCACACCATAGTTGTCTTATGACGGATTGTAAGTGACTTGATGAAATGAGCAAGATCAGCTACTGAAGAAAGTATGCATATAGGAATATAGACTTTAAAGCAGAAGGAGGATGAAATTTAGGAACTGGTTTGGGAAGGGATAAACTTGGAAATACAATGAACATTTTGAAGTAATGAATGTTCAAAAGCAGAGAGTACGAGACTACATTATGTGCCTGTAATGGAAGGCAGTAATGCAAGCATCTTTGAAGTGTGTGTAGTGCTGCCAAATATGAAATGTGTATTCATAAGTGTGTTTGGATAAGGATGTGCTTCATACAGGATTATCATATGGGTTAGAAGTCTCTAATACAGTAAATTTAATTGGGTAGAATTAAATAATGTAAAAGCGTCATGTCATTGGACTGCTTGGGAATGAAGAACTTCGCCTATAAGGTGCAGCTTATCAGTAAGCAGTAAGTCTCAGCAGGAGCAGGTTCTACAATAGCAGCATAGAGTCCGGAGTGTGCTGCCGTCCTGAGAGTTTAGGCAGATCAAGAGATATATGTTGCGGAAATAGTGCTGCTGTGCAAAGTACTAGAATATTCTGCTTCCAGTTACCTGTGAGAAATGAAATTGTTATTCTGGCACATGTTCCAAAGATGGCCTTGAGATGGAGAGCTCCTCTTATAAAGGGAGAGCAGAAGAGGTTATGGTAATCTGCGATAAGGAGACTGAAGTTTTCTGAGGTTCTTGAACAACTTCCCAATAGCAATAACGGGGAAACAGAGTACACTGTGCTTTCTATCAAAGGAACCACTACAAATTTATGGGAGGGGTTCTACAATATGGTACATACAGCAGACCGTACTCTCTGCCCATGAATAATGAATGCTTTTTAAAAATAAACTTTGCAATAAGAAATGCAATTGGACTCCTCCCAGTAAGAATAGAACAGCGACTGTCTTTAGATTTTGGTGATTTTTAACGTGAATAGAAATTCAAAACGTATCACAGAAATGTAGTTATTGAATTCTCATTAGTACATTAGTGGGATGTAGCCCTCTGTTGAGGTGATTCGTGGCTTTAGTTTAGAAAACAAATTTTGAACAGAACTGTTAAACTGTATGGCTTAAATAATGGGAAGGGTTAAGTTACACAGTTATGACCTTTGTTGCTCAAGTTCTTATTTGTATATTATACCCTGTTTGAGTGTAAAGATGTTTGTAACTTCTCCAGCCAGAGCTTCCTAAAGGAGGTGGCTCTCAAATGGACAATTTCCTGTAGGATGAAAAGAGATGGGTTTCAGAGTAGGACTTCTGACTTCAAAAACTAGGGACTTGTGGATCTTTGAAATACGGAAAAAATAAGAACATATTGAAATAACTTGATATCTGCTCATTCTCAGCTTAATGTAGCTGAGACTTTAATGGAGGTTGTATTTTGATCTTTCTGAAATAGGTTAAAGTTATAACTGTGCCTTTTTTTTTCTCAATTGTAGGATTTTTACACTCTACAGCAAGTCATTACCACTTGATCTGGCCTGTCGTGTCTGGGATGTTTTCTGTAGAGATGGAGAAGAATTTTTGTTTAGGACAGGATTAGGAATCCTTCGGTTATATGAAGATATTCTCCTACAGATGGACTTTATTCATATAGCACAGTTTCTAACAAAACTTCCAGAAGACATTACGTCAGAAAAACTTTTTAGTTGTATTGCAGCTATTCAGATGCAGAATAGTAACAAAAAATGGGCACAGGTGAGTTTCTTGAATATATGTCTCTTTCAAAACAGACGTCTCAGCATATGAGCGTAGGGGGCACTGCTCTTAATGACTACTTCATGCTGCATTTCTGACTTCTGAACGATGGGCACTTCCTTTCTAGTGTCTCATTCTAGAAATTAATCTCCATGCTAACATTATGGTGGTTAATATAGGTGTTTTTTTATAAGACTGGCTTTTTCTATATTCATGAAATAATTTACTTTTCCAGGTGTTTGCCTCACTGATGAAGGACAACAAAGAAGGGGACAAGAACCATAGCCCAGCACTGAAAAGCTAATCGTAATGTTGAGGTCAATTGAAAATGTGGAAAACCACTTGATGACAAAGGAGTTTTCACATCACTTCCATGTAGAAAAGCACTATAGAAAATGTGAAAATGAGATGGAAAAATGACACAGCTCTCAGAGTAATGAACTGATGAAATCTTCACTCTTTTGCCAGTATTAGCTATTGTTGTGGGAAGATTTGTTTTCATACAGAATACTAAAACCTATGAAACTGAGAAGCAGGGGAGTTCATATTTAATACTTCAAAAGAATCAGCTCAATGCAATAAACATTTGTAATAACTTCTGTTGGTACTTTAAAAAAAAATATTTGAGGCATAACTTTTTTTACAAATACCACAAAGGCACTTTTTTGGGGGGATGAGGGAAATGCTAAATCTTAAGGCCCCAAAACTGCTATCCAAACCAAATGCTTTGGTACAAATATTACCTCCAAAATTAATCATTTGAAAGTACTGAGGACCAAATAAGGTTGTTTGCTATGTTTGTGTGCAAGATGGTTAAAATTTGGGAAGGAGTATTGTCTTGGGTTTTAAGTTGCAGCTTCATTCTTCAGTCTGGGCAAATGTAATTAACTCAGGAACTGTGGAAGTATTGTGCCCAAAGCTGTTAGAGCAAAAATCATTTGAATTTTAAATAGTGGTAAGATCAGGGCTGTTATTTTCAGAGTGTACAGCTTTCAAAGCAAGTGGTGTTAAGGATTTGTTTTGGTGTATTGGTTGCGCAGCCTACTAAAAATGGAGTGGGTATTCTGTGAAAGGGTTTTGCTACCAGAAGTTTTATTTTGTTGAGCCATTTTCAGCTAAGAAATACTTGTATGTAATGGTGAACACTAGAAACTGACACAGCTATCTCTATGCTTATGTTGTCAAAGGAGCAGCCACTTTTAACACTTCAGAATAATGCAGACACAGAATTGTTTTTGAAACTATCTTTTATTAGTGTGCAATACTGAAATCCAAAAACAGTCTGGTTTAGTGATACTTAATTCTTTAACATCTTTTACCTGTGAGAGATAAGGTCATATGGTATGTGTCATGACAGGTATTTTCAAACACTTCCTGTTCTCAAAGATGCTGTAAAACAACTTGTGATTGTAGGGGATGGAAATTCAAAATGGATAGCACTGCAGGTGAGGAACACTTGCACACTCTTGGTCCATTTTTCTAATATTTAATGTAAATAAATTCCTTACATGTGGGTTTTTGTAACTGGTCCCTCTGTGGAAATCAAGTCAAAATTGCCATTATGTACTTTAAGTGCAGGAGGCTTCCAGTTGTCTGGTGTTTAAAAGCAGAGTCTACATAATTGGGGTAAAGATTTAGTGTGGTGTAACTTACATTGCTATCTGGTTTAAAAACTACATATATGCTACTCATAACATTGACAATTTGAAATTTAAATGTCAGATTTTTCTTAACTTATGTATTCACTACTTTAATTGGATCCAATTTGTCTTATATTTTTGTGTTATCTTGTACAGTTTTCTTACTTTTCAACTATAAATCTGTATATAACTGTAAATAGAAGGATCGAGCCTTCCTTTAAGACCACTAGTAACAATTCCTGTGTAAATAAAACTTACAGCAGATGCGTGCTGTGGTTCTTCTCACATTCCTCCATAACTTGCTGCTGAGTAGGGCCAGAGAGAGCCTGGTGCATAGCGTTGTACTGATGAAAACCGAGCTGCTTGCTGCGGCTTCTGTTGCCTGGATGTCCTGCGCCCCTGAGGAGGAGCTGAGGTGAGCGCGCTTTGAGGTCAGCGCTGCTATTATTGAGGTCTGGGGGGGGTGAGTGCGGGGCAGAGGGCGGAGCATTAAAATAACAGATTTATTTCCTTACGAAGCGGGAGCGGCTCCTGGCCGCAGCGGGCGCCCCTCTCTCCCTCACCAGCGGCTGCCCTCCGCCGCCGCCAGGGGGCGCTGTGGCCGCGGCGGGGCGGGGGAGGGCTCGCCTCGGCCCCGCCGCTTCCGCCGCCGGCACAGCACACGCGCTCGGGGCCGCCGCCATGAAGCCGGTAGGATGCGGCGGGGTGGGGTGAGGGGAGAGAGGCGCGGCAGGGCTGGGCGGGCCGAGGGAGCGGTGCTCGGGTCTCCCGCTGCCCCGTGTGCTGCCGCGGGGCGCGCCGGGCTGGGCTGATACGGCGGCGGGGGGGCGGCCCCCGGGCCTCCGCTGCGGGCTCCTCAGGAGGGGGCTGCTCTCCTGCGGCGGCGGGTCCCCGGCAGCATACACCTTCGTGTCTCATGCCTCGAAGGTGATTTTTGCCCAAACTCTGAGGTGGAAGAAGAAATGAACCTCCGTGGTTGGGCCCGCTGAGGAGCGTGGTGTCGGAGCGGTGACAGAGCAGGGCAGCCCGCGGCCTGTCCGGCCCGCACGGCCCGGGCCGTGAGGCGGCCTCAGGGCAGGGAAAGCGGAGCCTGAGCCGACCCTGGGCAGGGACATCGCTGTCTGCAGCTGCTCTGGCTCAATGCTGCGTGCGGGCACAGGGACAAGCGCCAGTGTTGCTTCCGTCTCTGCAGCGCTTTCCCGATAGTCAAATCTAAAAAGGGAAGATAAAGGTCAACTGGCAAAAATTCCAGATTCGAGGAGCCCCATACTGGTCCAGCCACTTGTCCCCTTACCAAAGGGACACCACCGCTAAGACTGTAACATGATGGCCCATTTTCTTTCTGCAGCCCTTGCCTTCTTACATCTCTCAGTAGGTAAGCTGTGCTGTGTCCGTTTCTGTCCCGAACACTTCTGGGAGCGTTGTGTGGTTTTGGCACCTGGTGCCTGTATTGATCACGCTGTTCTGAGCCTTGCAGCGAGCCGCCTCCTCTCTTCATGCAGCTACCGGTCATGGAGAGTTCGGGCCAGGAGAGCACCAAAGCTCCTCGTGGGGAAGTGTGCTACAGGAGCACATTTGCCTGAGGCTGTGGCCTTGTACCAGTACCTTAAGGTACCCTGAGGTATCTTGTGCCTTATCGTGTGTTGGGGAAGAACGGCATCCTCAAGAGAGGAGGAGACAGAGCGCTTGGGAGCACACAGGGCAAAGAACTGTGCACTAACAATCTGTTTACCATACTTTGAGTGTTCACGTGTCTAAAACTGATGGACATAAGGTTTAATAGAAAAGTTGTTGATGAAAGTTTCTGTACAACATTCTTCGCAGGTCTCTCTTTTAAAAAATGCGACATAGCTGGGTAAATTTGGAGCTAACTCATGATACCATTTGGAAGAAATGCGTTGTTCAGCACTGATAGAAAGATGAACTTCATGAGACCTGAAACAGTGAAGTAAATCTCACAAAGGCTATGAACATGTCAGTTACTTGTAGTTTTCTGTTTGTTTCCTAGAGAAAAAACACAAAACGAGTTCCAAGCTTTCGCAAATTACTGAGAACTAGTAAAATAAAACTTGACAACAAATTAAAGAATAAACAGTACAAGCAGCAGAGTGCTGCTAGGAAGTATCGAAAAGAACAAAAGAAACTAAGGGAGGCTGTCAGAGATGCTATCTCTAGCAAACCATTTCCACTGGAAGAATGCAAGAAAAAACAAATTGGTAAGTGTTTGCTCAGAGTTATTTTTGCAAGCAAAAAGGTACCAGGGTTGCTAAATATCCTGCTGCACGTTTCATTTTCTGTGTACAAAGAATTGCTGTTATTGTTTGAAGGAATGAAAGGGAGTAGCTATTCTGGCAACAAGATCTGACAGCTGGAGATGGTAGAAATGTGTTTTCTCTAATCATTATTGGATGTCACAATAAAGGCGCAGTTTTCTGGGATAACACAAAATACATGCGTGGAGGTTAATGAGCTCCAGATTGAAGTAGAGTGTAAAATGGTCTCACAGGTGTAGGCAGAGTTAGGTTTTTAAGTTTGAACGTATGTACAGGCTCTTAATCTGTACACATCATCTTCTAAAATAGCTCAAAAACGGGAAGAAGAGGAGGAAGAAGATGCTCTTCCACTGGACATGATGGATGAAGATGACTTAAAATTAATGGAAGATTTGGCTCAAAAGGCATCCTTTTTAACCAGAGATCTTTCTTCTAAGTGAGTGTCACTGTGATGTCTACTTTTCGTACTAGTTCAGTTTTGTGTGGTTAATATGTAATGAATATGTAATGTTATACATACATCAGGAGGTCACTTTCAGTCTGGTGGTTCTTTTCGGTTCCAGTTTAGTGTTTCCTTAATCTGTCAGTACATTCAGTATTAATGTATTGATGTGTATCAGTACCTGCTCTGCCTGACCTTCAGGATACTGTTTCTGCACAGTGTTCCGTCCTGTGAGGTCCCTGACTGTGAGATGAGTAGCATTGCTCAAACTGGAAAAAATGCTTTAATCTGTATAGAGTCTTTTTTCTCTCTACAGAGTATTCAGGATGTTCCCTAGACTTTGGGCCACTGTACTTTCCATATTGCATAGCAAAGTGCTGTAAAAAAAATAAAGGTTCTGGAAGCCACGTCTGTAAACACATGCAACACCAAAACATTCATACAAAAAATTCTTTACCAGTTTTCTGGAGCAAGGTGTTAGGTAGAGTTCACAATGAAATACGTAGAAGCATAGTGCTCCTAGTTGTGTAATTGTAAGTCTTTACAAATACACTTCTACAGAGTAGTCTGGTTACATGATTGTTTAAAAATCTTAACTTGCCTTTTCTGATGACTGTGAAAATACTCTGTATGCCCAGCTGCTTTAGCATCATTTTAATTTGCCCTGTAAACTTCAGTTTTCTTCAGTACTGGAGCAGTTGTTTCAGACTAAAAGTTGAAAAGAGCAGAAATCATTTTTTCATTGTTTTGAAGAAGACAGAGAGAGCATTTATTCCAGCTTTTTTTTTTTTTTTTTTTGCTAATCCCAGTACAAATTAATTTGTTAATTCTGATTATAGTGACTAATTAATAATTTAATCTCATTTCTAAGGAAAGTAATAAATGGCTTTTTTTTTTCCAGAGTTGCAATTGTGCTGTACTCTACTGTATGGTCTCTTGTAGCCACATTGCAAGTTCTTGAATTAAACTGGTTTTATTTTTAAATCTTGCCCCCCCCCACCCCCCTCAAACAACCTGGATGTCACATAAGTTTAAACTAAAAAATTAGTGTGTAGTTTTATTTAGTGACATTCTGCAAGATGTGGTTCTACGTGTCTTGCATTCATTACGACAAGGCATTTTTCAAATGGTGGAAAACCACAATGGAAGTAGTTGCTCTTTTACCTGTTTTACTGTTACTAGCTTTTAGCTTCTTTCATAGTGTTCTCTTAAACTGGAGAATTTGTCTTTTTAATCTGCTTTACTCTGATGAGCTATAATCATTCTCAAGAACTTGTCAAATATTACCTCACTTATAAATTATATGTTCATATTAGCACAGACTAAATACTTATATGCACGTTAGGAACGTATCCTGCAGAAGGGTGGTACATCACACTGCATTATTTCTGTTATCCTTGGAGAGTGGGGTCTGACACAGGCTTTCCCAGTAAGCAGAGTAGAAAAGTGACAGTAGTAGTGGTAAAAGTTAACGTGGAGTAGAGATAAATAAAAATGTGCACTGACCAGCTCATTATCACATCCTGGCTAAGCCTTGTGTGGGAGGTTAAGGCAGGGTAGGGGAGAGCGAGGCTGTAGGGCATCTTAAGGAAGACACTGGACTGTTGAGTGCAAGGGTCCTAGTCGTGCTTGCATGCTGGTGGGGTCCTTCACGGCAGGACTGCTAAGGGTTAAATTTTTAGTGAGTCTCAGCTGTGCCAGGGCACCTGCTTATGCAGTGAGGCAGTACAGTGGGGAGGGAGGCAGGTAAAACAGCACTCTGTCCAAGATAAGAGACAGGCTGTGCTGAGATCTTAATAGTTTCTACTTTGCATCTTTCTATTTTAATTACTCCTTTCCAAAATTTTTAACGTTTTAGGGCTGAAATCATGTTTCCAAAGGATGTTTGCCTTTACAAGTTTCATCTGATTTGTTCACTGCTGCCTTACTTTGAAGGGTCCTGGAGTCCTTTACTGCTACATGAAGGAGAGCAGTGCCATCTCAAAACCCATCAGCTAGTGCTAGGGTTTACAGATGTCTGGTATGACCCAGAACTCCCCTTGTTTTCACAGTAGCTGTATTTTTTTTATGCTCAACAGATCAGTCACAGACATATAGAATTCCTGTGCTTGTTGAGTAGGATTTGGGTACACAGGAGAAGTTTGATCTGCACAGGGACAGCAAGGCTGAGGCTGGTGCACTGTCCTTACAATGCATGTGTAGGGTGGCTGTGTTGCGTGTGCAGGGAATCTGGGTAGACTCTGGGATACAAAACTACTTTTCATACAAGTGATTTTTACTTTCTGAAGCCTAGCAGTTTCTGAGCCCAGAGCTTTCAGGGTCCTGCAGATGTTCATAGTTGAAACTCTGCCCCTTATAAGAACAAAAGCAGTATTCCTGTTATAAGACAGACCATGTGGCTTCAACAATGTGATTCTTTATTCCTGGATTTTAGTTTTTTAGTAAGATAAACAGATAGCACACTTCATAGTGTGTCTGTACTATAAGCGATTACAGTAATTAATTTTTTCTTTGTAAATTCAAAATCAATGCAAGCGTTTTGCATGCATGTGTGTGTTTACACTCATATGCCAATATTTCAAAATTCACGAAGTTGGCTGACCTGCCAGATCAACTGAATGTCATCTTGTCTTTGTTCACTTTACATTTGGTTTCCTATAAAAAGGAGATGGGAAGCACTGTATTGTCCTGAATTTAAGGATCCTGTGCAGATCCTCATTCACATTGATTGAGTGGTGACTGGTGCCGTCTGTGGTGAACACGCTCAAACATTCCACTTAATAAGATCACCCGTTATTTATTTTTCTAAGTGAACACATTTAATCCAGCTGGTATACTGTCATACATGGTTCATGTCTAATTAGGTGGCTAATTCATTTAGTTTGCCTTGTATTTTTCAGTGAACCTGTTCATGTCAAAAAACGAAAACATGAAAGTGTGATTGACAAATATGAGAAGGTGCCAAGACGAATGCAGACTGAGCCAGAAAAAGAACTCATCCATCTGCTCCCTATCAAAGACAAGGGTGGCATTATTCCCCAAACTATGGAAAAGCCAGGTAAGACACAGATTCTGGAATTGGTATAGTAGCCAAGATGTATATAATTTGTCCTTTTAAAATTCCACGGTGTTTATTACATGCTTGACACTAGACACTCTATTTTTGCAGTTCTCAATGTTGCACAGGATGAAGAAGAGGATACAGAAGAAATGGAGGAAGCAGAGGGTAATAAAACATCATGTTTGTGATTTGTTGGGTGTGTGTGGGTTTGTTTGTTTGTTTGTTTTTTCCCAATCATCATGGTTTAACCCCAGCCGGCAACTAGGACCATGCAGCCATTCACTCCCTCCTCATCTTCCCCCCAGTAGGATAGGAAGAAGAGGAAGAAAAAGGGAGAAAAAACCCTCATGTCTGTCTTTGTCTTTGAAATTTTTGAAATTTTTTACTTAAAACATCAGAATACCAGGAAATTCAGATTTTGATTTGCAGTTTGCTATCCAGTAAGAGAGTCATATTCAAATAACAGTTGCAGTTGTAACTTTGCTAATTCTGGGATGTTATTCTCTGAAGATAATCTGAAGTTGAGGGAGGACATACTTGAAGCAAAATAATACTCAGAAAACACAAAACAATTGTATTTGTAAAAGAAAAAGTGAATGGTGCGTAATTTGCTGCAAATTGTACTGCAGTTTCTTGGCACAGTTGGGGTCATATGTTGAGTTCGTATGTTGCCACTGTACTTAGGGAGTACCATTTGCAGATTGAAAAACATTTGGTCCATTTCTTTTTGTAAGTGTAAGATTTTGGAGTAGAGGAAAAATTAATCTCTGGGTTAATATAAGCTCTAGCAAGGTCGTCCTTAAAGCTTCTTTTACTATGGAGTGGCGTGTGTTACTCTTCTGTGGGGTTATCAGAGTACCCATCTGAAATGCGGTAGCTGGAACTGTAGTTTGCAGTATGGTATTTGTTAAGTGGCTTCCATAGTGACCTTCCTTTCTAACTCACACCTTGTGCTAGACTTTGAAGAACCCTTGCCTGTTCTCACTCCTGAGGAAATGGCTGCTCAAAGGAGACAAAAGCTGCAGGAAAGGAAGATGCACATAGCTGCCTTAGCATCGGCCATTCTCTCTGAGCCAGACAACAATGTAGGTAGCATTTACTTAACATGAATGTATGTGTGCCTGTGTTGTGCAGTAAGTCAATAAATATAGATCTGAAGTGATCAAACAATAGCAAAAGCAGAAAGATACATGAATAGAACAAGGAAAAACGTCAGTGCTGTATCATTTCTCAGGGGGTGGCAAACAGTGAGACTGCTGCCGTAGGTTGGTACAAAGGATTTGAATCAGGTGAAGATCCAGGTGACTGTTTGCACTGTCCAGGAGTAATTTGTTCCTCTGAATACCTGTGGTTTTAGGAAATACTGTCTGTGATATTTCCTGTCCAAACTACCTTGTTCCTTAAGCATGACCTTATTTAAGCTCGGATTTCAGGGTTGTATCTGATAGTTCTCTAATGTTTCAGGATATGATAATATGATAATAATTTTCTGTAATTCTGTGCAAGTTGTAATAGCAAGGTAGTTTAAACATTCCCAAGATAAAAATTTTGTTGGGATATCTAGCATTTCTTGGCTCTTTGCAGTGCTAAATAGACTCTGAGTAACTGCTGAGTTAATTATTTTCTCTTTCTAGTATTTAAAAATGGGGCACATTTCTTGTGGCAAACTTTTGCTGAAACATACATTGTGCTTGTACATTGGTTTGTGGGTGATCTTCAGCTGACTTTATCTGCCTCTTTTCTTAATCAGATTAAAAAGTTGAAGGAGTTGCGTGCCATGCTGATGGAACAGGATCCTAATGTGGCCGTGATTGTGCGGAAGCTCGTCATGGTTTCTTTGATGGAGATATTCAAAGATGTTGCGCCTTCTTACAAAATTCGGCCTCTGACTGAAGCAGAAAAAGCTACCAAGGTGAAATACCAAATTTCTTTTTAGAGTGTTGTGAGTAGTTCAGATTTTTTTAAGTTATGCCAATATTAATAGTGATTTGTTGAATATGAATGTATAGTTTTGAGCAAAGGGTGATGAATACACAAGTTCTTGTGGAAATTCTGAAACTGACACTTTCAGAGGCAGAGGTCTTTGTTTTGAGCCTTTAATTCTTATGTACTTCTTTCAATAAGTAAGTGACGCGCTGTTGGTAATGGAGGAAAAAAGTATTATATGAAAGTAGTATACCAAACCTGGGTGACTTTCATCATAAACCTTGGAATAAGATGTTGTTTTGTGTTAAACTGAAGGTAACTAGAGAGAAAGCAAATTACGCAACATTGTCACCTAACTGACACAGATTTCTTTGAAATAATTTGCCGAACAAATGCAGAGTAACTTGTTTTCTGGAGCTTGTTTTTAACCAATTCTTTAGAAGGTTTCCTGAATATAGGTAGTGCAGTTTAGAGTCATGGCCTTAAAATAACATCTAGTTACAAATTTCACTTCAGTCGCTATAAATGAATAGACCTAGTTGGAAAAGGCCCTCTGAGCACAAGAACAGGTACAGAAATATGTAGAAATATTTTATTTTTAATACATTTCTAGGAATGTCTGTTGAGAAGGAAAAACTACTTAGATATCTGTTATTTGTTTTAAAACTTCTTTTTTTTTTCCCACCACCACTGGCTAATTGCAGGATTTAGCTCTCCAAACAAAATTTCATTTGTATTATGTTTACAGGTTAAAAAAGAAACTCAGAAACTGAGAGAATTTGAAGAAGGCCTTGTGAGCCAGTATAAATTTTACTTGGAAAATCTGGAGCAAACAATTAAAGGTACAGTTAATGCTTCCCATTTTTTGTAGTAAATGCAAAATTGTTTGTGGCATCACAATTTCCCTCCTCTGATTGTACGGTACCTGCTGTCTTTGAAATAGTACTTGAATGAAGTATGCAGGAGAGTGCCTGCAATAACTAAAAATGTAAGTATTTAGAAGCTCCCCTACATTCTGAACAGTAATCACTAAAAATAATATTTTGTGCAGATTGGAAACAAAGGAAGTTGAAGAAAAGCAATGTCATCTCATTAAAAGCATATAAAGGTCTAGCAGAGATTGCAGTGAAGTGTCTGTGTGAGCTGCTTGTGGCCCTACCCCACTTTAACTTCCACAACAACATTATTGTTCTCATTGTTCCGCTCATGAATGATGCATCAAAAATGGTAAGTGATTTTCTGATGAGGGAAAGAGTTCTTGTTTTGCATGAAAAATAATCTATTTCTGAGCTTTATTCTGCAATATCCAGATCTTGCAGCTGTATCTTTTTGCTATTTTACAGGCTGTGTCCACTTTCTAATTAGCATCAGTATTGTCAGTTAGCTGTTGTCACAGACTTGGCTTTACAGAAGAATCTGTTTGAATTCACTTTTCAGATTTCTGAACTGTGCTTTGAGGCAGTTAAGAAGCTCTTTAAACAAGACAAATTGGGCTATGCTTCACTGGGTGTAGTTAAGGTCATTTCTGGTCTTGTGAGGGGTAGAAATTACGACGTCAGACCTGAGGTAAGAGTCTTTCTGTTGTACTACACAATTTTCTTCTGTCAATGGTTTAAAAAAAATCTGAAAGTTAAAATTAGCGCAGCTGCTGGCTACAGACAAGCAGTATTTCCTCACTCTGTCAGAATACAGGCATCTTAGGAGTGGGCTGAGCCAGAGGGTTAGAGAGATATGGGGCAAGGGAAGGAGGCTGGGAGGAGGAGGTCAGATCCCAACAGAAACATGGGTTAAGTCAGGCAGGGAGACTTGAAGTGAGAGAGGCAAATGGAGGAATGGATAGAAATGGACAGTGCTGGGGAAGGAACTGGGAGCAGAGGTGAGAGATACAGGCATGAAGGAACAGGAAGGGAGTAAACAGAAGAACCTTTGACCAGCAAAGTCCCCTAGCTGGAATGGAATTCAGGATTTCTTACCCTCCATTCCTCTGTGGTGGATCACCTTTCATTGTATTTGTTTTATTTTACAATAGGTGTTAAAAGTATTTCTTCACTTAAGAATTAAAGAAGTAGAATTACAAAAAGATTCTGAAGACATTGCACCAAAGAAAAAGTTCATGACTTACAAAGAGAAAAGAAAAAATCTTTCAAGAATGCAAAGAAAGGTATGATGTGTGCGTTCTCATGCTCTACTTCAGTGACTTTATGTAGCAGTTTGTTCTAGCAATGATTGCACTTCACCTATTGCCATTGTTAACTCTCAGCATCAGTGATTAGTGTTTGCATTGTGCTTGAACATTTATGAGGTTCTACAGGGAATTTAATTATCTTCCAAATTTTTTTCTCTTTCTGGTCTTGGTAACGCCTTTGGTTGTTTCTGATAGGAAGGAGTATATCTCAGTTGGTTACCCTGTAGCATCACAGGGTGACTTAAGCAACTCACTAAGCTTGGAAAATTTGTTCTCTGGGTATCTTTGGAACCTGGATATCCAGGGTGATTGGCAACATTTAATCTGTTGTCTTAAAATCAACTGTATGTTTTCAGTGGAAGAAAGCAGAAGAGAAACTGGAACGAGAACTCTTGGAAGCAGAAGCATCAGAAAGTAAAGAAAAAAAACTGAAGCTGGTAAGTTATCTAGAGATTATTTTCCTATTTTTGCAAAGTAGCAGCTCCTAACCCTTTTGTAATCAAGTTCTCCCCTCCATCCCAACCTGTCAGCATTCCACACCTCTAGATAATGTTGGCAGCTTACAAACATTTTGCCTGTGCCGGAGGTCTAGGTGTTAGTAAACCAAGCCTTCTCAGTTTACCCAGGAAAGCCAACTTAGCCATTCCTGTTTCCTTCTGTTCTCTACACAAAAAGGTATTTGAATCCATTGACACAAATCCTCCAGGTGCCCTGTTTCATATGACACTATGTAACGGCTGTTACCAGCCTCTCAGACTGGCCTTTAAGCAAAGGAGGAGTGTGGCTAGCATGGACTGAAGGGAAGAGAGGCTGTTTAGCTAGGACAGGGTGAGAGGACAGAATAGGGGTCAGGAGAGCAGGACTTGAGCTTTTCAGCTTAAGAAGAGCAGAGATGGCAGTGCCAGGACTGGTTTGGAAGGCCTGAATGCAGGCTTGGACAGAGAGGAGCATTTTCAGTTGAGTTTAAGTGAAGTAGAAATGTCTGTTTTCCATGCTTAAGTATTTTATTTTGTTTTCTTTCCTTCAGCACACAGAGACCTTGAATATTGTGTTTGTAACATACTTTAGAATCTTGAAGAAAGCTCAGAAGTCTCCACTTCTGCCAGCCGTGCTAGAAGGTCTTGCAAAGTAAGAACAGTCCCTTCTTTTGTCTGTGTTAGAAAAGACATAAAGCACTAAAGGGATTTTTGACTTTGAAAGGGATTTATAAGCAGTGAGAGAAGACTGCCCCTGAAACATTTGTTGAAATTCTTTTATTTCTCTGCTGAAGTTTTCACTTACTTCTAAAAACATTTTAATATGATGTGAAATTTCCCATGATAGAATTGGTGTGATGCAAACCCAGCAGGGTGGGATGTGATTCCATTATTTTGTCTGATTAATTCCTCAAGAACACTGAGCACGTCTTTAGTGCTATAGGGAAGCTGTGATTAGCAGCTGGGGACTGAATCATCCATGTATGTGAAGATAACAGATGTTCAGCATTTGATTTATCTCTGCTTTTAAGGTGTGGCAATTCAGAATAGTTTGAACAGAGTTTGCAGATAATGTATACAGCTTAAATATAAAAATCTCTGATTCAAGGTTTGCTCATCTCATAAATGTGGAATTTTTTGATGACCTGTTGATTGTCCTTCATTCTCTTATTGCATCTGGGGTAAGTTGAGCTTACTTTTATTACGGTCTTCTTAAAAGTGTGTTCTTTTGGGTACTTAATCAGTTTTGTATTCTTAGGGTTTAAGCTATCGTGAGAGTCTTCATTGCATTCTCAGTGCTTTTCATATACTCTCGGGTCAAGGTAAGAGATCTTTAAAAGCAAACTTTTGTTTAATATTGTCTGATAAATTAATGGAGTAAATGTATTTATTTGGGATTATGTTAATAGGTGATGTTCTTAACATTGATCCGATGAAATTCTACACGCATCTTTACAAGACACTGTTCAGCCTACATGCAGGTAACTCCAGATTCTTATTTTCAGTGTTTACCTAGAAAACGTTTCTTCTGCTTATTTGGTACCATCGCCTTAATATATTGTTAGTAAACTACAGTTGTTTTAAGATATCTGAGCTCTGAGAAGAGTACTGTCTGTTTTAAACTACTTTTTTCTCAAGTTGCACGTTGCACTACTGCAATACAAATACTAGAAGTATTATTGCAATACATGGTAACAGGTTCTAATCATGTCACTTTATTAGGGAATGCTGAGTATGTGATCTTGGATAGGCATTGATCCTGTCCTCAGTATAACTTTTTTGACTTCCTTATAATTGTTTCTTTCAGTGGCAATTTAAAAATTCTCTTTTTTCTCAAATTCTTTCTCTAATAGAGAAAAATCTCTAATTTTTCTAACATATAATTTCAATTTAGATTCTGTTTTCTAAAATATTCTGGTTCATATTTCTGATTTTTATAATTCTGACCTAATTTTCTAATCTAAATTTTCTAATAATTCTGAGAAGCTGAATAGTTTATGGAGAGAAAGATAGTTACAAAGTTTGAAATTAACATAATTTTAATTAAATTCATAAATTTGTATTCACTAAGGAGGAAAGATTGAGAAAAAACATTCTACAATTCTGGATGGGTCAAAGACTTAATCTTTGCTCCATTTAACAATTTGTAAAAGATGGTACAATGAATGCACTTAGGGTTAAAACGCTAACTGCTTCTAATGTTTAGACATTTTTGATGGAACAAGTATTTTCTTAGAAAGGAGCACAGAGACAATGATAGATTTTTTTCTGTTCAAAGCTGGACTTTTTTACCAGAAAAGGGTGGATGCTCATGTCTGTATCACATTAGTGCTGTGTCTGAACCTCTTAGTTTTCGTGCTATTTCTCAGGTTCCAGTGTGCTGTCAATAGCAGAGTATTTAGCTGTATGTTCCTCGAAATGGTTATTTACTGTTTGAATGAAATTCTGCTTTTGAGGTCGTACCAATGATGATATAGAGATTGTGCTCCAGTGCCTGGATGTCATGTTTGCCAAGCGGAGAAAGCAAGTTTCCCAGCAACGAGCTCTTGCTTTCCTAAAGCGACTTTCCACGCTTGCTCTTCATGTACTTCCAAACGCCAGTGTTGGGGTCTTGGCAACAAACAGGGTATTAATGCAAGTAAGTTTTACTTGTTAGAATTTTTAGTGTACTGGTTAAAGGTTATTGAATTTTTTGGCAAATTGATTTTATGCAAAATACTTTTAAGCATCTTAAACAAGAATGATGAAAAGAGAGTATCCTTAAATGCTGCTGAGACTGAATAACATGGAATGAATCCTGAACTTAACCATGTTATAATTGGATGTGTAATAAAAGCAACTGAGTCCTTCTGTTTGTGTTGTAGATGTTCCCAAAGATGGACCTCTTACTAGACAACGAATCTCAAGGCAGTGGAGTTTATCTCCCAGAGCTAGAGGAACCTGAGCATTGCAATGCTCAGAACACAGCTCTGTGGGAGCTGCATTTACTGCAGGTTAGTAAGTAACGGAGTGATTTGGCAAGTAAAAGTCAGCAGTAAATAGCTGCTAAATGTTTTTATATGCTTTACACAAATAGAGTACAGAGGTCTTCAAGCTTATCAATCAAGTCTGGCCCACATGAGCCTATTCCATACGAAGAGGAAGAGCAGCATAGCGGTATTGGGAAGGAAGGAGCACAAGAGGGGATGTTACACATCCCCTGTGATAGCGCCACACTGGATCTTACGGCAGGTTGCCTAATAAGACTCCTTTGGAGGCTTTTTCAATCTGTTAAGCTCCCTTGCAGTCCAGCCTTTCTCCAGGGAGCAACTGACACCTTGGTCTGTCATTCCAACCAGGATTTAGAGTTTGGGGCTTTGGGAGGGCTTCATCTGCCCTTTCCCCTGCCTTCTGGGAGTAGAAGTTAGATTAACTGTGGAGAGTTATGCTCACAGCATGACATACTAGTGAATAAATGTATGACTGTGTGTTCTCATTCACTTAACCCCAGAAACTGACTGATTTTAGGATGCTCAGTTTCTCTATCTAAAGCAAAAGCAGAACCTTGCATCTTACTGAAATGGAAACATGCAAGAATCCATACATAAATACATTATCCCTTATCCTTCAGTCAGCTGCCTTCTTTCTTTTCTTTCAGAGACACTATCATCCAACTGTGCGGAAATTTGCAGCTCACCTTATTGTTGGAGCTCCAACTGAAGGCTCAGCAGCTCTTTCACTTGATTTGAGCCAAAGGTGAGTTACCAAAGAGTTCTGTTTTTAAAAAGAATGCCCTGAAAAGTAGCTGTTGCTCATACTTTATTAAAGGAATCCCTAAAAATAATTATCCATAAAATTAGAAGATTGTTCTTCAAACTCATGTTCTTTGTTCTTCTGCCAGTACAGAATGTTGGCTCCCTTTTTCTTTTGAGGCTTGTTGCCAGGCTGTGACAAGGGTAAAGATCTCAAAGTGCAGTGTGCTTTCTTCCCACGGGAGCAAAAAATCTGCATCAGCAGCCCTGATCTGAATACGGATTAGGGTCACTGAACCATGGCTGTCCAGTATAAACTTGGAAACCAAGTTGCAGCGTAAGATCCATAGTATGCTAAAACATAAGAACAGCCATTCTGGTTCAGACTAAGGATCTAATTCAGCATCCTGTCTTCAGCAGTGGCTGGAAGCAGGTGCCTCAGGAAGAGTAAAAACAGCAAGCATGTAAGACACGTGCTCTGAGCAGTGTCCTAGCCTCCGACTGGTTTCAGCCTGGTGGATTTCCTGAACCTGATACCATTCTCTGTTTATTACCTCTTCATGGAATTCTTTTCAAAACTGTTCAGTGTCCCTTGCACCAGAGCACACATTTTGCAAACACAGCATTGTTTGGTAAGGGTTCCATGAGTTCACAGCTCATTATATTAAGACCTACCTTCTTTTGTTTTGAACCTAGTGCCAGCATGCATCATTTAACAGTCCCTGCTTATTGCCCTGGGAGGTGAAATGAACAGTCTGCTCTAATAAACTCTTTCTGTGCCTCACATGCCTTGGTACACCTCTAGCATGTTGTCCCTCCAGCTACCATCTCTTTTGACTGAAGGGATCTGGCCCAGACAGGAGCTGTTCCATATTTTCATTGTCTTTGTTGCCTGTTCCTGAACTTCTTTACCTATTCAAGTGTTTCAAGATGAGGACATTGGAGACTCAAATGCAATATTTGAGATGTGGGCGATCTGTGGATTTATACGCTGATGTAACTATTGTTTCTTTTCAACTCCAAACAGCATTAAGGTCACAATCCCATGAAAGTATCTGTTATAACAAGATTTTTTTCCTTAAGTGATAGTGGTCAACTCAGAGCCTGTTGTTTTTATGTGACACTGAGATTGCTTTTCTCTGTTGTTTGGGTGGTTTTTTTTTTCACACTAAATTTCATTTGCCATTTTACTGACCCATCTCATGCAGTCTATCTGCAGTTCTTCACAGGCAGCTCATTCTTACTACCGCAAATAATTTGGTACTCTCTAGCTCATCTTTGAGTGTATTGAAAAGCACAGGTCCTGGCACAGACCTTGTGGTAAATCCGTGGTTTCTTCCTGCCATTGCAAAACATAGACTCCTGTCCTGTTTCCTGTCTTTTAACCAGTTCTTGTCCCATGTGATGGTCTTCCCTGTTCTCCTATGGCTGCTTAGTTTTCATAAAACCCTTTAGGTAAGGAATTGTTGGAAATTCAGGCAAATGTTATCAGCTAGATAACCTTTATCCACTTTTTTTTTTTTTTTTTTTTTTTTTTTTTTTTTTTTTTTTTACTTTTTCAAATACGTACAGGGCAAGCAGTGACTGCCTGGAGCTCTGGGAAGCCAACAGAACAGTTTTCTTGTCTCCCATTTCTTCTGTCCCCCAACTGAGTATTTAGACACATTTTACTTGCTTTTACTTGCATTGTTCTGCAGCTGTTGGCTTCTGATCTTTTCCAGGTAATGCTCATTACTCTGAGGTCTCTTAAAGCATGGTCGAGGGTGTGAATGGCACATGTGTGGGAGAAGCTGCTCTTGGTTTGGAGAGATATTATTTGGAAATGTATCTAATGCCATTTTTCTTTCACTGTGGTTTTTGCTGTAGGCCTGCTACAGAACTTTTTGAGGCATATAGTATGAGAGGAATGACCTTTAATCCTCCTGTTGCGTCAGTAACACCCAGAAGAAAGGTACGATTTCATCTCTCTGTGTCCTTTTTTAACCACGTGATATACCAACATAACCTCTATCTGCTGGCTCACCATGCAGTGCCCAGGCATTAGCACAGTTAGTTTGCTTTCTGGTTTCTGTACTTTCTGTGTCAAGTACTTTTTTAAAGTGGCATAAGATAGCACTGACTATAAAGAAGGAAAAAAGGCTGCATGAATAGTTTCACCTCCTATAGCATCAGTTAACGCAGCAAGATGAGTGTGGTAGCTATTATTTTATTTATCATCTTTTACACTTTGCAGTGGTTTGGTGCAGATTTCTTGTCCCTTTTCTGTAATGATGGACTAGTGTTTGTTCAAAAGCAGTAATAAAAAGCCAGCTCACTTCCCCCAGTGTGGGTTGTTGGCAGAACAGCTGGATTTCCAGAGCCTTTGATTCAGTATGTAGAAGGACACTGGTCCCCATTAGTGTCAGTTCATAGCTTTAAAGTGAAAATTTGAAGAGAACAAAGAGCTAATGTATAGAGAGGAGAAATGGGTGAACACTTTTTAGATCCTTAGCACTGGATGTGTTCCAGATGCCAGCCTCCATTAAATGTCCAGTGAGTGGTGTGTCCTTTAAAAAGTGACAATTAATTTTCTTTCTTCCTAATGAAAACATAACCTATTAGCCTTGTTAGTGCCTCCAATTTTTAACTCAGTAATGTCAGTTAAAGCCTTGAGAGCATGATTTTTTTTCCATTTTGGAGAAGCAACTTCTGAAAATGCGTTTGTACTTACTCTGTCCTTTTACGATGACTTCTTGACGTGTCTGTCCTGCTAAGGGTGTTAGATTAGTAGCTCTGACAGAACAAGGCTAGCAACAGCAGATAGGAGAGAGATTGTGTAGTGCTTGAATAAGGAAGTGCACAAGCTCTTTAAGGCAGCAGAAACAGAGGAAGAGAAGGTAACAGAACAAGGTGGTTACAGTGGACTACCTTGGGGTCTTGCCTACTCTCTGGCTGTTTGGCTCATTTTAACAAATTTTGGCAGTATCTAAGTTTTACCCCACCTGTCCTGCATGTTTTCTCTGTGTGCCATGCTGCCATTGTCTGTCAGCACTTCCCCCTTGTTGACAGAAGCTCTGAATTGGAGGTTTCTTTCCCTGTGCACCACTAAAGAGAGGATCTCATTCATCCCTGAGTGCACAAAGTACTCGACTATGTGAGTGTTAAGACTTTACACAGGGAGGTGTAAATCATGTGCATGACCTTCCTCATCTGAGCACCGGGAAAGAGCGGAGGGCTCGAGGTCTGGCTGCAGCCAGAAGGGATCTCTTGAGGCAGGGTCAGGGCATTCCTTTCTGACTCACAACCTCTACTGTTAGCATGGTTCCTTTCACTAGCCTTTTGATCAGAGATGCTGGATTTATTTTTATAAGGTGTGTTAAACAGGAAGCAGTGTGTAAGCTCCATCAGAGCTGGAAGCTGTGGCTGTGTAGCAGGTATTCTTCCAAAGCCCAGTTTACAGCAAAACAACAAATCCTCACCAAAACCAGGAGCTTATGAAGGGACTGCCTGACACATCGCTTTGTTGCTAGCCAAGTGACGCTTACTGGCAGGTCAGATATACCTGAGCTGCCAGTACCACAGGTCTGGTCTAGATGACCAGGGGCATGGGAGAGAAGCAGGGCTGCTCATTTAAGCTATACATGGAAAACACGTACTGGCCTTGTTTAGTAATGCAAGCAATATTTTGTAATTTTCAGGATACATTCTCACAAATGGATGCATTTATAGATGAAGAGCTAAACAAACAGCTTCAGCAACACATCAGTGAGACTGTTGTTCACAAACCATTGGATTTTGCTAAACACTTGAAGGAATCATCCTTGTCATAATTGTATCCATCCATCATATTCCGTTGGCTTCTTAATTATGGAGAAAGGCTGGCTGAAAGAAATTTCCACCCATCATTAAAGGAATTCAAGTGTGCTTTTGTTTGAATATAGAAACACACAGCAAATATAACAGCAGTTTTTCACACAGAGTTACAAGGCCTCTCTCACCACTGAGCCCGTGTTCTCAGGGCTTGGGAACCACAATGAACAGTCACATCAGTAATTTAAAAAGATACAAACCCAAGTAATTTTAAAACTGTGCAACCCTGCAATATAGTATTTTTGTTTATCTAATTTTTATAACAGAATATGGATATATGTGTTTCTAAGAAATCACTGGGTTGTGTTGATAAATTAATAAATATTTTGGAAATTATATTATAATACTGACTTTGACATTTAAGATACCTAGAGATTGGGAATATGTATTGCATTCTTCTGATATCCCCTAACCATTTATCTCATCTTGAAATGATTTTGCATTTGGTGGGGTTTTTTCCCACCACTAAATCTTGGTATTGGTGAATTGAGATTACTGCGTTCCAGTTCTGAACTATCATCATGACGGAATGCTCTACTACAATGTCTTCAATAAACCATTGCTGTCAAGAATACTGGACAAATTCAAGGTAAGAATTTACATCTTTTTTTTATCTTCATTCCCCAAATATTAGTTACTGTCTGGTTGTTTTAGAATCCATTTTCAGCTACATGTTGGCTTTGCAAACAGTAAGTAAAATATATGAAATAACTTAAAAGTGAGTATTGGCGTTACGTGAATTCCATTCTACAGGGGAGTGTGGCTGGCAGCTAATTTGTAGCGTTTAGTCTATGATGTGATGACAATAGATGTAAGTTTTGCAAAGCTTTTGTTCAAGTCACCCTCCTTTCAATAATTAGAAAACATTTCTTTTTCTCTAGGGTATTTAGTCCTTTATCCTGATATTTACAGTTTTATAAGTAATTTATTTTAATACATGTTTTTAGTATTAATCAGTTAAGTTCACCAAATTTCAAGTAGCTAAACATAAATTCACAAACGTTTTTGGAATAGACATCTCTATTAACAGATTAGAAAAATACATATTTTACTATGTAGATTACAAAACTGCCTATATAATACTGATGGTAATATGTGTGTTTCTGTCTGTTTAGGTTGCCATTCCCATAGCTTTTCCGTAGTTCTTTTTAGTTGTTAAGTGGTTGCAAATATGGATGTGATTTAAATTCTGAAAATTCCAAGGGGGCCATTTGCCAGTACTTTGTCAGTTCAGGAAGGCAAAAGCAGAGTCATCTTAAACCATTTATTTTTTTTACAACATATACAAATACAAGTTTATTCTTCAAGTCAGCAGAGAGAAAATAGTCCAGGTGGAAAAGTCACATTTAAAATTGTTCATTTTACATAGTTTCCAAACAAGATAAAGACTGGCACATAGTGATGTTGCATTGTCAGAATACTTTGATACACTTTAAGAGGCAGAGGAAGACAACTGTACAACTAAGTCATTCTGAAATAGCCTATACATGTATTGGAGCAAAATCTATTTACTGCTATTTATTTTTGTGTTTAATTTGCTAACTCTGCCAAATGTCTATCACTATTGAAGTTACAAAATATTTATCACAGACAGGAAAAATGCCACTGTTGTTACATTTAGTGGGCTACCCTAAAAGTAAACTGAGTTTTATAGTGGAATAGTAACAGCCAGTGATTAAACACCAAGTGTTAGCTGAAGCATTCAGAGAGCTAGAGCAGAACAGACAGTTCAGTTTCAGAAGCTGCAGACTCAACCTTTCACTGAAATGTAAAGCTACCAGCAAGTTCTTCTTTTTTTAAAGACAAACTATGAATGTAAGAGGATGTGTTCTCAAAATGTTTCGGTATTTCCATGTTAAAGTCTTTAATACTTGAAAGCATGTGATTTCTAGAAGCAGATGGCTTTCTAAAGATGGCTATTGAGATACTTCATCTAGCAATAAAAATAATGTGACTAGGTTTTAAAAATTTAAAACTGACACAGTATTTTTTATTCTTCTAACTAATTGCTAAATTTGGGATTAGTAAGATAGAAACAGGAAACCCTTCAGGCAGTAGGAAGTACCTCCTGGCCTGCCCCAGTTCCTTCAAACTGAGTAGTACTGCAACGGGGCCAGGATCTGTGGCTGCATAACTTTTGTCCCATACAGTCCCACTACTGCAAGCAGCACATCCTACGCAAGGAAAAGATAATAAATTCATAGAAAAGTAACAGTGGTTTTAAAATAGTGTAGAATAAAATACTTCTGTATTTTTGCTAATAGGCAACAGAGTGTGAGATTTCCACCTGTAACCTGTTAGTGTGAGGCCTGCTCCCACTCAGAAACTGCATGTTTCTGGAAGGTGTTGATTATTTACATTCCTTTCTTTCAAACTTTATCCTGGAAGCTGCTTCCTGTAAATAGTTTGTAATGTAAAAATGAATGTATTTTCCTAATTGATGTCTATGCCCAGCCAAAAGCACAGAAAGGGACAAAGTTACTTTGTCATTCTTGTCATAGGAATGTGTGGACAGGTATTCCTGCAGAAATAAAATCTGTGGCTAAGCAGAATAAACTTTCCTATTAGAATAATAACTCAGCACATGGAATCTGTTTAACTGGGCTTTCACAAAAGTTAACAAAGAAACCTCCTGTTTAGTGCTTCAAGTGGTGTTGCATTTTCATTATTAGGATACTTGGAACCAACACAAAGGGAAGAATACTGTATTCCTTTCCAACTTCATCCCAAAATGTACCACATTTCACCAACAAAAGTTTATTCAGATGTTTACTAAAACCTGAACTTGAAATTAAGTTATATATATACATTAATGAACATACTGGAACAGTGTAATTAGCCTTACACAATTTCAGATGTCTACATGCCTATAAAGTTGGGGGGTTTTTTTAATAGAAAGCTAAATATTTTGCTGTTCTCTTTCACTGATAAACAGCAGCAAAAGCAGCTTCAGACTTGGACTGATGAGGAAGATAGGTACTTCTATTAATAAGCTATTCCCACAGCTAGAAAATTATTGTATTAGCAGAAATAGTACAAAATTACTGTGTTTATATTGCCACTAGACGTCAGGCTAGTGTTAGACTGGTGTTACAGAAGGTGACATGGCTGCTGTTGTCCCTTGATTTCCCAAGGTTGGTTTGTTTGGTTTTTCTTTTAATCTATGTGACAGAAAACCATTAGAGGGTGACAACATGGGTGTAGGAACTTTCTACTTTGAATCTAGTGAATTAGCAAGTGTGTCTTCCAGACTACTGTGATACAACAGGTGATACTAAGAATTTTATTTAAAAAAAAAAAAAAAATTGCATTAGTTTAATTGTGCATTAGGTTGATGTAAGTATTTCCCAGTAATTCCAAAGCATTCCAAAGCAAACTATGCATATAAAACTATGCGTAAGGTGTCACTTCTAACATTTTACTCGGTATCTGTCTTGATTATGCATGTGCCACGGGGATGGGGTAGGGAGAGAGCGTACCTCATTCTTACAGGGGCAGGCTGTGGAGTTAGAGTTGGTAATACACAAGTGAAGAGGCTGAGCAAGGAGATAGTTGGATTTTTTAATTGGATCATGATTGCTGAATTGCAACATGCTGTTTTGCTACATCAGTACTGAAGATAAGCAGTGGGAACTGCATGGTCTCTGGGAGGATATGCCACAGGTAAATTTGACTTTTTGGTGTGTCTGTGGTTATTTTTCATGAAAGCTGGAAATAGCCTCAAGAGGGCACTTTTTTGCTTTGGTAATGGCTACTTCACTATATGCTACAGAAAATTCCTATATAGTGAAAGACCCATAGCTTCTGGTGACAGAATGAAGGTTCTGCCTGCTTGTTTATATGCCAGTTAATGACTTTGCTTTCTTTTATTTCTTAAATTTATTTTTTTTTTTGGGGGGGGGGTGGTGGTGTCACAGGACTACTACCTGTAACTTCTTTCCCTTTTCGTTCTTGCACTGTCAAAAGTAAACCTCATTTCAGTTACACTGCTGGTTTAGCCTTTGCCTGATGCAGCTTCTTTCTTAGGAGCACCAGCGTTTTGTGCTCGAGTGCTAAAGTTGATGTGGAATAACTGAGTGCATGAATCACTCCTTTATTCATGGATTTCTTGATTTAGTCACACCAGGTAACTGAATGCTTTGTTTAGGGATTGCTCTAGGGAGACAAAACGTGTGCAGAGCAATTTATTCACCACAGATACACTTGTGGGAAATCAAAGGGATGACTGATTTCAGCAATTGTTTCACAAGTTGGTATGGATTGTTTTAACTAAGCACATTAATAACTCCCATGGAGGAGGAAAAAAAACCAGACAACCACAACTAACTTAAATATCAAAAGATGAATTCAGCAAACATGAAACTTTACAACAGTGTTTCTATGTAAACAAAAATGTCAAGAGTTATAGTGTAAGAGTTCTTTATACTCTCTGGGTTTAACAGACAAGTAAAAAGACGTTTTCCTGACTGTAGGGAAAAATGTATTTTGAATGCAAAATTTTGAAATGTTAATTGCATTTGTCAATGCATTGTTCTGAGTTTGGTCAGTTTTGGGTATTAAACATCTTATGCTGAAAAGAAACAACCAGAAAAGTTCAAACATTTTTTTCCTCTAAAACCAGAGAGAGGTAAAAATTCTGCATTTTCTAAAAAGTAGTGTATGATAAATATATTATACAATGGCATGTACTTTAGAACACGATAATAAATATTCTTTCTTTAAACACAAGCCTGGAAAACTAGAATTTATAAGAAGAAAATGTTCCTTGTCAAAGTATCACTACCAATTAGGTGTATTTAGCTATTGTACATTATTTTGTTAAAGTAAAGTAGATAAACCATAAATAATTTGAGCGTTTTGTGTATATTCAACAAAGTTAAACAGACATGCGAAGGAAGTTACAGTATATTTAAATCTCTTTACAATCACTTAACACAGTGTTTTAACAGAAATCATCAGGTAAAAGTGCATTATTTTAATATAATACACATAAAAGAACACTCTGGTTCTCTGCCTTCAGTTTCCCTAGAGGCAACTAGCTAAAATTATCTTTTGTTTAAAAAGGGGAGGGTGATGACACATGTTTGTTTACAACATACAGTCCAAGACAACTTCTTCATCCACCTATCGAGAATCTGCAGATGTGAAGATACGGGAAGAGGAGAATCTTCCGATAGCTGACTGGCATCTTTCCAATCTACGATATCCCATTTAGGATTCCGAGATTCTGGATGTTAATCCAGCAGCATTGCCTGGATTAAGCATCTATAGCGTACAGTTGCTGACCAGTTCAGACCGCAGCAGGTTCCTTCAAAGGCACTGCAGAAGGATTCAGTGATGTAAATTCCCATTTTCAAAAAAAAATGAAAGAACAAATGCAGAAGAAGCAGGAACGTGACTGGGATCTTTCCATAATTTACTTTGCTTTTCTTGAGTTTAGATTGTTTTGACACTTTAGGGGTTTTATAGTAGCCTAGAAATAAGGTATTCTATGATGAAATTTGTCCCTTCATATTTGAAATATTTTGCAAATGAAAATATTATTTGAATTCTGTTGATTTAATGATTTAGCAGTAGCATGACAGTGCACGTCAAATAATGCTTTAATAATTAGGTGTATGTGGAAAGAAAAATGCCATCTTAAATTGGCCATATGTGAGATGGGATTATCAACGCTGAAAAGTTTTATTCATTTGCAATGAGCTGTAATTTCTCAGATGGTATCTCAGTGCTGTAGTACACTACGCAAATATCTGCTTAATGTACATCATCGGTGGACGAGTTACGTGTACTATCTTCATATAAACGGGACAGTCATGCTGTGTATTTCATCTGTTGTTTCAAGTCAAGCAAGATGGAAGAAATTGACGAGATACAGAAACAATAGCAAAAATGTTTAAACATTTCTGGCAAAATTTGCACAGAGAGAAATTAACACTATAAATTTGTTTTAGCTAAACAGGAGATCATCAGTCCTGATGATTTTATTATATGCATGTAATAAAAACTAATGAAGGATCTACAGGATACTTCTGTTTACTTTGGACCAGAGCAAAAGGGTAACAGGACACCCGTTAATGAAGCACAGTTAGTTGATTAAAATGCATACTATAAAATCAACAAGGATGCAACATTTTGGTTTTGTTTTTTAAATGGGCAGAGAAAGTGGGTGAAACTCCTGCATTCACACCATTGTGATTCACTGTAGCAAATGCCATAATGAATAATGAATAACTGGAGACCTTAGTGATCTTATTGTGCCTATGCACACCAGCGTATAAGGCTGTTGTGGATCCTTCTGTCCCTGGTACCTCACTGTGGTTTAACCAACTACAACTTTGAAAGAAATACTCTGTAAATCGTGTATTAAATGACTGCTCAGAGTTAGAATCAGTATCTCGTACCTGAACAGACCGTGCTGTAGACAGTGGTGGTTATTCCATAATGTCACTAAAAGTCAGACTGCACGCAGACCTTTCATCCTTGCTCTGTGGACTGTCTGGCAAGACCTGCAGAGGTGGCGAGATGAATCCCCGGTACTGCTTACTTGACTTGGTTAACTTCTTGAGTTCACTGGTAAAGGAGATGCCTTTTCTTTTGTCATCTCGTGCTGCCTGTGAAAAAAATAGATCAGATCATAGAAGTGGCTTAACAGGCTGTTTGTTAGCTGTGAAATATGGCATATGAAAACGCAACAGAGTTCTAAGCAGGCCTTCCTTTTGAAGTTCAGTACAGCTGGGCTTTCATAGCCAGGCACGTCCTTCTGATTGTTCTGAATACATTAATTGAAAATTATGCATTATGAAAGATATATTTAGCAAATTTGGTATAAACGTTTATAAAAATCTATGCTTATGACACAGTTACTTTAGAGCAACAACTGCTGTGGATTGGTGGCATCTGCTGGAAGAGAGAAGACAGCTCCTTCTCCCAGCAGGCAAGTACTTCATTCCTGCCCTTTCCCAAAGCCTGAGATAAAACAACAAAGCTGCTTTTTCACTGGGCAGGAGTAAAGGCGACTTTATTCCAGTAGTTTTCAAGTTCTGCCCATTTGAATAGTCCTGCTTTACTGTGATGGGGAGCATGGTATGCACAAGCCAGAAGATTTTGAAAAACAGAAAGCTGACAGGAAAAGATAAAGGTTGTCACGGGATTTGCAGGCAGTGAGGGAATCATGTTGCTGGATATAACTTACGCAGTTTTCCAAAGAAAAAAAAGTAAGGGAAGTGCAGAGAAAAAAGGAATCTGCTTTTTGCTGTAGTCTCATCTCCCCACCCAGCCTCATGCCAGTCGTGTCTCCCTCCCATTGAAAGTAGGTTCCCATTAAGGTGATCATGTACCATCTATAAAACCCGCTGCAATGCATTTAATTTTTTACCTGAACCTGTTCTTTGAGTTTAAGGATAAATTTTCCTGCTCCCTTCCACTTGCTTTGGGCCTGAAACACACACTCTTGATCAGAGAGAATCCTCTGAGATGGTTTAGATGTTGAGGACTTCTTGTTTGCTGGCTCTTTCGTCACCTCTTCCAAGAGGACGTAATCACTTGGATTTGGATTGCTCAAAATGCTGTAGGAGTATTTGGCTTTGCAAAGAGTCTGTTTAAAAGCAGAAAAAAAGCAGACAAAAAAGGCGGCATTCCCTCAGATTCAGGTTACGTACATGTTACAGACCTACTAAACGGAAACATGCTGCTTACCTGCTGTATGACATCCTGGGCTGTGCTAAAGCGGGGAGCTTTGATGACAGTGCGTGGTTGCTCTGGGGAGACATCATGCACCTGAACAAAGAAACTGTCATCCTCAGAGCTGATGGCTGCATCTTCCTTTGCTTCTTGAAAGATGTTTCTCTCATTTAAATTCTATAGAAAAAAGGAGAGCCAAATTAATTTGCTTCAGAGAGGTAACTAATAGCTGGTGGTCACAAAAGGTTTTTATCACATGAAAACTGGAGGCTGTGCTGTTGGCCCAGCTCCATTTCATTAAATGCAAGTCTTCTATGTAAGAGTTTTGACAAGCCACTATTGTTTGTGTTTCTATATAAATACCTGTGTTTCTAAAAACAGCATCTAAAATACCTTTTGTAGTAGGCAAGGAATGGAGACATATGCATAGTACCACATTATGCAAAAATATTCACTTAAATCCTTTATTTCCTTATGTATAAAAAATTATGTTCAGTCATATAGTGGTGGCATTAGATGGGAGATGGTGGAAAGTGTCCTTTTCTCTCCTTGTTCCTGCACTAAAGCCAAAAGGATTTAGAGCGCAAGATGTCTGAGTGAATAATTTCCTGTGGAGCAAGCGGAAGGCTGCTTCTCTGTCCGTTTTCAGGCTCTGTGACTACTCCAGATTTTAGACAGAATTCCTCCCTGCACCTTCTCTCAGATAATGCGTTTCTCTCCAACCCCTTGTAGCATAGCTTGAATTCAGAAGCTGTAAACATGGGCTGCGTATCACACCCTACAAGTGGACCCATTCCCTGTTTTTCTGTGCCAATTTGCAGCTTCATTTCTAGCTCCAAGATCTGAGGCTGCTATCGGCAGAAAGGCTCAAAATTACAGCTAATGCTTTGCATCACAGCATCATAGGACAAAACTACAGCACAATTTTCACATACACTAAGACAGATTTTCACCCATGTTTTCTGAAGGAATGGGGTTTGGCAGTGACACATTCGTGGTTGCATACACTGACAAAGTAAGTGCTGCAGTCAACTGAATTAAGTAGGCTATTATTTCCATAAACAAATTTCTACCTAGTAATTTTTGCTCAAAATATTGGAAATAGAGGAAAACAAAATAGGGATTTGTGTAATATAATAGTAATTTGTCAAACCAAAGCTTTATCAAAAGTTGTATCAAAATAATCAGTTAAATTTTTTTTTTTAATTTTAAAGGAACCCAAAGGATCTGTCATTTGTGTATGTAAAATCTGCGTATATAAACATATGTGTACATATACTACTATGTTCAGACTAAGCAAGCGTTAGTACACGCTGAACTGACCAAAGGAAGTGTCTCTGAAAATGAGATCATAAAGTCTCTTTCTCCTGTTTTTTTTTTGTTTCTCTCGCAAGCCTGGGCACTAGCATGTTTTCAAGATGTGGATGTTTTGCTCATAGTTTAAACTGAAGTAATCGCTCCATCTTCCTCCTTTAAATTAAAAGAAATCACCTATTTTATTATTTTAGGCTATCATTGATAATTTAATCATCCTTTGAGGTTTTTAGACTTCTTTAATATTAAAATCCTTTTAACTTTTCTGAACAGGGAAGAAGTTGCTGACATCTAAACTGATTGATAATTATAGTCTGGAGTTCTGTTATCTACAATCTTTTGGTATTAACTATTATCCTTTTTCCTTTATGTTAATTTTCTATCCTGTCAAAATCTCAGTTTACATTAAATTAGAACTATCGGTCAAAACAGTACGCTAGTGGCATTGAACTGCTGGGTAAGCAGTGATGATTAAACGCAACATAGCTGATCCTAGAGCTGAGTGAAGTCAGGTTAGGGTCACAGGTGTATGAAGTCTAGTTGTGCTCACTCAAGAGTTATGTTTGTTTTTAAACGATGTACACAGCATTGACATTACTCACCAAGTAGTGAAACAAATACTGCAGCCTTTTGTTTCCTGGTCCTAACAGCTATTTTTAGCTACCTTTGTAAATAACAATTTATCTAAAACAGACTTACTTCCTCTCGCGTTTTAAAGAGAATCCTTCCAACATAGCCTTCTTCTGGGAACCAACTGTTCAAAAGCTGCACTAGCCCTTCTTCAGAACCAATCACTCTCTGGAATGGTGGTTTTCTGCATTCACTCTTTTCTTTAGCTATAAAACTTTTCTCTTCCATCAGAAAATAGTCTGCAGCACATGACTCGGTGCCTTTTGTGGTAGCCAAGAGCTAAGACAGACCACAATAAACACACAGCAATTAGAATGCTAAATATAAACACTGCATAATTAGTAGTTATAAATGAGAATGAATAAGGGTGCTTTAAGAATCAATAACTATTCTGATAGCGCAGGCAAGATTTCTGATGTGCTATTTATTATTCAGATATTTTACTCCAGGGTAATGTACTGTTCTCTTTAGCCCAGCCAAGCAGTTCAACTATTCCAGACAAGGCAGTACTGTTTAAGCTTATTTCTGTCCTGTTTGGCTGGCCAGACAATTTATTCATAATCCCAGGACAGTACAGTCTTTTCCCACTGCTAGAATAACAATCCCTGTTGAGTTAACTGGTTTTTCTACTCATGAACTTAGCCCTCTAACTTTTACTCTGTATTCCTATGGTGCTCAAATTCAAAGAATTGCACAGAAATGTTTGCCCTTGTTGTAAGGACAGCCCACTGCCTGCGTCGGTCAGAAAGATTGTTTTTCTCATCTGCATGTGCGCAAATATTAAAATACTAATAGGGAATTTGGTCTAAGATTATAAACCCATTCTCTGAAGCCAAGATTGGGAAAATTTCACTGATGATATTCTGTGTTTACAATGTAATTAATTCCAGAGTAATAAGTTTCTAAAGCACCTCCTTGCTGTGATGAATGAACTACAGTGACCCCCACATGTGAGAGATGCAGGGAGATGAACATCCAGAATGATGTTAGTGTGGATTCTTGCAATTACAGTCTGCAATTCAGCAGCACGTACCTGATGCAGAAGCTGTGCAGCTGTGGTCCCCGCACTTACATTAAAAACAGTGAAAGGCTCCGGGCCTGGAATTCCATGAATTGTCACTTTGTAAGTCACAGCAGCTTTCCTCTCCCCCATGCTAAACAACTGTTCAGACAACATTCAACAGGTTACTGCATGTTTTCACACAGGCGCGTTATTTTTAGGTTGCTTAAAAGAAACTGTACTGTGTGTACACCTTGACAGAGCAAAGGTATCCAAGCTAATACATGGCTCTTACGCTACAGATCCAGGCATTAAAAAAACCCCAACAAACCAACCCTCCAAAAGACCCCACCCCAACCTACTCTGAAGCTGAAGAGAAAGAAGAAAAAAGGAAGTTTTCCAGTGAGAGTATGTGAACTGCCACTGGCCAAAGGGTAGACCTCCATCGCTCATTATCCATTCTAGCTGAGGTCAGACTATTTGGATTCAGCATACAAATTACTGGATGAAAATCTATAGCTTCGTTTTACCTTCCAAACCATTTATGTTCTTCCTTTCTGCACTAGTAATTTACCAAGATACATGTTTGGCATCTATTCACAGGAGGATAATGATTGCAACACATCTGCTGCACACACAGTAGCTCAGGAGGTTTTATCTAACAGTTTAGGAATCAGCAAAATGATAACATACATGCTTAAAGTTACTAAAACACAAGTAATCCAGGTAACCTAACAGTAAGGGCTATTTAAAAAAAACAACAACACATCACATCCATACATGCATACATACGTACTGTTATATATATTATTCACACATCTGTATGTGTATGTATATGTATTTGTACATATAAGCATATAGATGTGCACAAACACACACAAATATGTATGTCTTTATGCAAATACAGACTCCATCTTTCCCTGCAATAGAATTCAATTTTACTCTCATTATTCCAAAGCTGTTGGTAATTTTCATCTTTCTTTTTTTGTCCCAAATGCATTGCTTACGATTCATGCATAAGCCAGATTTTGAAAAGATTTACCATCCCACAGTTTCAGCCAGGTGGGGGAACCTTACTTCTACCAAAATCCAACTGAAAAATGTGCAAGTTTAGGAGGCTAACATCTTTGAACAGTCTGGTTCTACAAGTCTTCTGACCATAGCAGTCATTAAGACAAAAATACATGGCGTTCACAAAAAATAACTGAATTACCATAGATGCAGGCAGAGTGTTTCCAGACGGACTTTCTTCCATTCTCCGACTGTTTATGAACAAACTAGAAATTTCTAATGCTTCATTGTGCAGGTTATGGAGCTGGACATGTCTATAGCCTAAAGAGAAAAAAACCTTTCTGTAAGTACTTTGCCACATCCTAGTCTCATAAATGGAAAACTCAAATTCTCTATACTTATAGCTACAATTTGCCACACCTATAGGATTTAAAGCACTGTAATAACACTGCATTAACACTCTCTGTACAACAACGTAACCCCAAATGCTATGAACTGCTGAGTGGCTCATATAGCTGCCTACCTTTGTTTTGCCATAATATTCAATATATTCATACATGAAATAGCTAAATATTAGAATATGAATGAAAAAAGGACAAATTCTCACTGGGAAAATATGGTGAGATCACCTCATATGCCAAGACTGTTGTGTGGTATTACAGTAGCATGAAGCGACCGTGAAAGTATTTTTACCATTCTGCTGAAGCACTGCTGGCAATATGGAAACTCCCTTCCTGAGGCATCACAGAATTAATGACACTTCCTCATTTCTCTCACCTTCTTTCATACTTCCTTCCTCTCTCCTCCAGCCACAGCTGCAAGAAGTGCAATTCCCCTCTGCCCAGTGATCACCAGTTACAGCAGCTGCTTGGGCAAAGGACAAGGCAGGGAGTGAAATCACTCCATGCTTCCTAAGGGAGCAGCAAGTCTCAAGGTGAACACAACCTCACAGCCACAGCTCGGGATCAGAGCACCTGCGTACAAGATGCCCCAGTCTCTGCAACAGCTCAGGAGCTGACTTTTTACAAGTCACTGGGGCAGCCTCCAGCTCCCAGGGAGTCGATTAGATCAGCATCGTACTGCCAGGGCAAAGTATGTTGTCTGATATTTGCTCCCTGTCTCCTCTAGAAAAATGCAACCAGCTGATTAAAAATATCCCTCCGGCAGGATTCAGTCCAGGAATCTGCTGGACCATTTTGGCATCGGGTGTCACTACAAACTATACTGTACCTCTTTTTAGAGCTTTTAGGGGAATGATTCGCTGAGCTGTTACAGCTGAGCTGTTATTTTCAACAACTGCGAACCGAAGAAAGACCAAATCTTCGAAATGAACCCGGAAAAGGAACTGTTCATTCCACATGGGGTTGAGAGTGTTGCGATGAATGGGCTTGGTCCGGAAATGGCAGCTATCCAGAGGCATCCCCAGCACATCGATTTCAATGCATGGACTGCCCGTGCTATTGCTAGGGCAGACGTTCTGTCCAGACACAATCTGAAGCCGAGGAGTACACAGAGAAACCAATTAGTGGAGTAATTCTTTTACTGTCATGATTCTGAGCTAAATATTGTTTATCACACTCCTAAGCACAGTCTGTTAACGTGCTGATTTAATTACAATGCTCCCCTACTTTTGTAATTGCCAGGGCAGAAATTTCAGACGCAGAGCTGCTTCAACCCTGCCATGCCGTTGCTATGGTATCTTTCCTCTGAAAAAAATACACTATACATCATGAGCGCAACCATTCAAGGCATCTGAAAGTTAATCCAGAAAGAATGTACCAGTAACGTAGTCAAAAAGGATCAAATTTTCTTCTCCATTACTGTGGGGTGATGACACTGACCTCTGGCTTGCTTTGGCACACACAACACAAGAATTAGGTGTGCAATTACCACGCTGGGAGAATTTCGATTCTTATGAATCTCACTTTTCTGAAACATTTCCTGGAAGGGACTAGCTTCTTAGAATGCTGTTTGGCCATAAATACATCAATTATATATCTTATTATATAACTTGTAAAAAATACTTTCTGAAGATTCACTCCAGCTTTTTGTAATGGCTTTTTGTGTAGCTTCTCAAGTGTTCACAAAAGTGTGAAACATCCAGGCACACGTATAATTTTACACAGTTGTGTAGTCCCAGGGAAAATGCTTTCAGGACTGGGTTTCAACAAATATTGCAAAGGAAACAGTGAAAGTAACTATGGATACAAACCAGCCAATAAAATAAAATAAAGACAATTATTTGCTCCTTTCCCCTCCAATTTCTGTTAGTTATGCTGACCTTCAGAAGTACAAGCAAGAATTAAAGGTTCAATCTTTTCATACAGAAGCATGACTGTAATGCTGGTTAAAGACTGTAGTTAAATGTCTACTTCTATCTGTTTGGCTGTATGACAATCCCTTTTAATGTACTTACTGTTAAAGAATATATAGCTGGCTCCTTATTATCAAGATCTCTTTCTAACGGAGAAAACTGCTGGTACATTGAACAACTTTTATCCCACAGAACAGGAGGTTTCAAAACATATCCACAGCCACCGTTAGCTTCAAACATCGCTGCATTAAGCTGCAGAGGAAGATCTGTGAAAGTAAGGCAGCCAAAACTGACAAAGAGCAATGATACAATGGAAAAACTTTAACAGTGAAGGCAAAGACATGTTTTAAGTATCTTTTTCTTAAAAATTTTAGTTGTGTACCATCAATTCACTCTTGGTTTTCAGAGATAGCTGTGATTTATGCATCCAATATACCCAATACTTCATTGTATAAAACTATGAGAACAATTCATTCTTTTCCATCCCTTTCTGTTGTCTTTATCCAACTGTAGGGCTTGCCTACACCTGTTGTTGGAGAAGTTTCTAGGTATTGGCCCTGAACTGCAGAATGAAAAGCATTGACTGTGTAGCTTTGTAGATGACCTAATGGATCCTCCATCAAAAAGGTGAGCGAACGCATGATAGGATAGAAAATGGCCCAAAAATGTTTTGATCAACATTAAATCAGCATCCAAGGCGGCACTTCTAAGTAAAATATAGTTCAGTAGCTTTTTATACTTGAAATTATCAGAAACAGATAACTACTTGAACTGGGGAAAAAAACCAATCTTTAGCGATAAAGTAAAAATAAAAATGGAAGGTGTTGCTGTCAAGGCACTTCTGTGCTATCAGATCTGCGCCATTGGCATAAAGCTCCTGAACTCTGGGATCGCTTCTCTCAAGGACCAAATTATCATGGTATGAACCTGCTTGTGCTGGGGCGCACAGACAGGTACATCCCCTCATGACAGAAGGTAAAAGCAAACATCAAACACAAATTCACTGTTTAAGGACTTATCTCCCATTTAAAATGTATTAAAACATGTGTTCATGTACCCATACCATCTGTTTGGTAGTTAAGAGCCACCAGCTGTACGCCATGGAGCCAGAAGATCAGTGGATGGGGATTTGAGGAGTCAATGCGCGTGGCAGCGGGGTAGGTCCTCAGGAGCTGACAAGTGGTGTGCTGGATCAGCTTCTGAGAGTACCGCCTGCACAGCCGCTTGGCAGCGTTCTCGTTCAGCGAGGAGATATGATAGCACTTGGGTGTCCTTATGATAGCACTGAGAGAAGCTGGAGAGTTGTAAGGAGAGCAAGGATCTTCCCAGGTCTGCCGCATCACATCAAAAGGACCTGGAAAATAAACAGCACCCTCAAGTTACAGCTGCAGATCCAGAGACTCCAAAAATTCAATGTTTTCTGGTGAAATATGTGTGCATACATTGGTTATGGTAGGAAGAGGTGATCCTGGAAAGCGACACTACTCAGTGTAAGTGTCACAGTCCTCCTTATACAGTAAGAACAATCCACGAGAGGAAACATAATTTTTAAGTATTGAAATGATACTGTGATTAGATGTGCTAACAACCATTTTCATAAATAAGTACTTAATTGGGATTTGCCTGAATAAAGGAATAAAATTCCATTTTTCTCATTTATACATTTTACATGAGGAAGGGAGGCAAGATTGAAACCCATATGCTAAGTCTCCAAAACGGGCAGTCTACAGAGGCCATAAGAGTTAGGGAACAAAGCCAGCAAAATACTTATAACCTTTAGAATTAGGCATAGACTTCTTCATTTTTAGGACACTCGCCTCTAGAATGGAATCTAACCCGTCTGCTGCAGCTGTGCCCTTGGGCTGAAAAGAAATGCAACGTTCCTTCAGCCAGAAAATGAGTACAAGAAAGGGTATAACTCTGGAACTTTCTGTTTATGGCATTCACCTGAAAGGCGGGGGACCTGGGTCTCATCCCTGCTCCAGAACCTTTTCTGTACTTTCTTTGTATTTCTTCACGTCTGTTCATACACAGAAGTACAATTTCTGAGTTCACAAACTGAATCACCGGAGGAGTTTAAATATGTCCAAGGTGGAACATGGGAGTTTGTACAATTACACGCCTGGAGTTGGCTGAATTTTAGGCAACAAAGTCCTACTTCAGACACTAAAAATCCTTTTCTGGATCCAACCCAACAGTTTGGCCTTCCATTTGTACTTTGAAAATATTCATTCATACCTTTTAAACTACAAACTTTAAGATACATCACTTACATATTAGTTTCGAATCGTTTATGAATTAGTGTCTTCATATTCCTGACCAAGTAATCCCATTTTAACATTCCACACTCAACATTTCAGTTAAAATAGTGTTACTGTAATAGCTGCTGCACTAACGAAAAACCATTCCGAAGTTCAACATCTTACACATCGTAAAGTATTTGATCTTTAACAACTTGGTCTGGTACATGTGTTGGATTACAGAGTCATTGCACGTGACTGGTGAAAGAAGATGCTAACTTTACCTTTTCCAGATGCTTTGGCAAGAGTAGCTGACTCCCCAGGGCTCAGCCTGCCAGGATTGTTGCCAAAAATGGACTTCCTGCTTTTTCTTTCTTTTCCTCTGCTAGAGCCAGATGGGTTTAGAGTTGACAAGCCTGTTCCCATAAATGTAAAATAAATGAGCCAAAAAACATGACCAAGAGGGCATGACATTTTCCATCATATTTTACATTATTTTTGAAGGCATGAATACTCCTGTTATATAGTACACAGGGCAAGCAGTGTATTTTTCTCCAGAATTTAATTTTAACATCTTTACATACATACATGCCTTTATATATGTATATATTATGTATTTTTATACATATAATGTATATAAAAACGTCTATGAAGCAAAACAGTCATCTCTCTCTGACATAACTTTTCTCCATTTTACTTTTTGGTTTGAGGAAAGTAGTGGCTCTGTCTCAAATTACCAAATAGTCCTAATTAATACTAAAAACTCTGCAGTAACAGTCCCAGTGAATTCATCCTTAGAATAATTAAAAAAAAAAAAAAATCCTTTCTACAGGAGCAATAAATCCATACAGTAGTGAATATCATGGAATTCATCTAGGATAGGATACCTACATAATTACATAAACGCAAGAATATGAATTAAAGATACAATGTAAAGGAAAAAGCCCAAATGCTGCTGGTTAAACAGTTTAACCTCAAGATGTTTTCAGAGTTATCTTCTTCTGTTTAGAATTTGTATTTCAATAACAGGAAATACGGTAGGGTGCAAAATCCATTAAGCATTTAATGGGCCAATATGCACTAGAAGTGGAGCTGGAAAGCTCTAGTATAGCTATTATTCAAACATGTACATTCTAGCAAAATAATCATTAAATTCATGACCTAAATCCCAGTGAAGTAAACAGACTTAATCCCCCTTAAGGTCAGTTTCCTTCTGTTGACTTGGAGAGAACACACGGCAGAGCAAAATTAAAGTGAAAAAGCACAATAGTTATTCTGACACCCACAGCAGTGAGGTGTGGGATGCTCTCAGAGACCCAGGATGTACTTCTGTTATAAAATATAACACAGCAAGTACACTGTTATTTGACTAACTGTGACTCATAAAACGACCCTCATGAACTCACATCAATTCACACCTGCCTAAAGACAGTTCTGGATTTAATACTAATATTTCAACTACAAATGTAAATCACAAAGAGGATACGTTGGACTCTCTTCTACTGAATTCTGTCGACAGCTGTAAATTTTCAGCTCTCAATCTTAACGGCATGTCTACGTGTACTTAGTAAAATTATGCTCATCGTTTCAATGGAACTGCTTGGGTTAGTAAAATTTAGGATATACATAAATGTTTTCAGTGTTGAGACGTACTGTCTCTTTGGGCCAAAGCATACACATAAACCACAAAAGATGGTAGAAGCTGAAATCAAGGAATATGAACTGACTAGAGGAATGAGGAGTTATGCACTGTGTGCTTCCAGCACTACTTAATCCCAGTTTTCAATGGATGAAATGGATTTGGCAAGCAAGATCCAGGTTCCAAATCCTGTTGTGGAGACAGTCACTGAGGAAACACACTAATCTCATAAATCACCAGAGAGTGCAATGCAAAACACCAGGGTTAACGGAGCCCAGTGTGATGGCCGTAGGGTAAGCTGCAGCTGGGAGTTTTCTTTCAGTCTTTCCCGTGGCCATGCTTTGCGTGTGGTACGCCTCCTCCCAGAGACGAACTCCATTTTAAACTTGACTCCAAAATACAGCATCACCTATTCATAGAATCATAAATTCACAAAATAATGGAGATTGGCAAGGATCTGGAATTCATCTGGTCCAACTCCCTGGTCAAAGCAGGACCAGCTTAGATCCCACCATAGTGCACATAGATCCTATCATACTACCATAATGAAAGAGTAAACGTTTTGTATTTCCCTACAACTCCTATGCTATATTCTTCGAGTTACAGAATTTAGCATCTCTCTCTTGTGCTTTACATCCAGAGGATGGCAAACTTCCCTATCCTTCTTATTCCAACCGTGCTAAAATAACAGGTTAAACTGTAATTGTCACCTTCTCACCACGTGTTTCAGACCACCAGCCAGTTAGTCTGCGGGTTTGCAGACCTTGCAAAAGAATTTACGGTACTTTTGTATGTAGGGTGCCCTTCTTTATGTTCACTTTAATTTCTTGAAAAGTGATACCGTAGGGGCAGATAGTCTGACACAATGGAAATGGAGACTGTATTTCATGCTGGTTAGCTCAGGTGACTCCCTGCTCTCTGCACTTGATTGTGCAGATCCTGTTTTTATGTACTCAACTTTCTCTACTCATTGTGTAAGGATCCTCAGCACCAAGGCAACAAGTCATGTGCCAGTGGGCAGTACTGTGCTCAAGTATGCTTCGCTGCCCTCATCATGGGTAACCCAAAAGAATAGACCTTCACCCTCTTAGATAATGGTATGATGATATCCAACAGACTGAAATGGAAGTTAATCAAGAACTGTAAGGGTCAAAAACCACTAAAACAACAAGAGCTGTGGTGGGTTCCTTGTCACCAGAGATTTTATAAACACGAAATGTTATTTTCTCCACACAATAAATTCTCTTTTGACCAGGAAGACTTAGGGAAGTCTGTGTTACTCAGTAGGCTAGGGTCAGTGAACATAATGGCCCTTGTCCCTTTTTATAGTCACAAATCAGTGATTAACATTCAGGGACATAGGCCACTGTAAACACAGAATAGAAATATATGAGGACAGGAAAAATAAAGTATTTACACCATTCATCAGCCACTAACATGAATTCTGCCCTCCCTATTTCCAAAAATCTTGTATTTTCTGAGTTGGTTAGGAACCTGGTCAATAGAGCTACATAGTCATGGATCTACCAGCCTTGTTCTCATTATTAATGGACAATATTGGGGTGTGGCAGTGTACAACTGTGCGCTCCAGCTGAGCAGGGGAATCCAATCAGTAGCATGGTGGCCATGGCAGTCTACACATCTTGCAGAGAAGGCAGTATTTGTCTCAAAGGAGACAAAGTTTGTTGGAAAACTAATTTCTACAGCTTCATGTGTTCGTCTGTGAAAGGAACTCATTTTCTTAATTGTTCTATTCATGTCCACTTTAAAGCAAGAGAAAGAAACCCAATAAGGAAAGCAGGTACTTCTTTTATAATTGAAATTACATTAAACAGCTGAAATATTTTAAAATTTTCTCAGAACATCAGAACTTCTTTGTGTGTCAAAATGCTTGGAACAACATAAACTATGTCCATTTAATCTTGAATATCATTCTTTAAAGGAAAATATTTTATTTGAAAGATATCTCATTGCAGATTTCATTAAAAAGAGTATCAGGTTTGAATTTTTAGAAGTTATTATTTTTATAAGTGACACCTACAATTCTTAAAGTTATAGAAGATTATAGAAGAATGTCTCTCCATTTTTCAGCATGTTTATCTTGCCTATTTGACACTATTTTATGTTTGGTTAGCTTCTCTAATCTGATTATAGTTCTATTTGTATAAGATTATGATTTGGCAGAATTGCTAACTTTTCCACAGAGAACCATTCCATTAAAAAGCAGATTTTTCATTCAAAACATTAAACACATCAATAAACAATAAATTCTCAATTTAAAAGTATTTATGTACACAGTATGAGCCAAAACATACTCAACCTCATGCTTCAGTACAGAACAAGTGATCAGTGATCTCCAGATCAGTTACTCCCTCTCTTTTTCCTCTGCAAACATTATTCTTCCTACTGTACAAAAGAAGACCCTCCTATTTCCTTAACCTCCCCCGTAAAGAGTGTGTGTGTGTGTGTGTGTGTGTGTGTGTGTGTGTGTGCGTGCGCAATCAGCTGTCCTCACCCACCCCATGAAAAGGCTGCTTTACCCCCCGCCCGCCCCGAATGGCTCCCCTCCCATCTACTCGGGAAAGAACAGAAGATGCAGCTGTAGGCAAAGGTGAAACACACTAAACACGTCAGTTAAAGAAATGTGACAAGCTCTTCCTGCAAGGTTTTAAGAATATTTTCCCTCCTAATTCAGTAGGTCCTTACATGGAAACTTGGAGCTCTTAAGATAAAGCTTTCTGTCGTCTGTCATTTGGCAATGAAGCAGTTGCCTAAGTTGTGAAGACTGGCAAATCTCACTTTTGTAAACATTTTAATATGACAAATAATATGTCTTCACATAATTTATGAATACTACTTCTCAGCCAGGAGCCATTATTATGTAGACTACCAAATCATCGAGAAAATAGCTCCTCAACTACTTCAATTTGAAAATGCTTGTACTAATTCAAAACATAAACATAATGTCTCCAAGAATTAGAAAGCTTAAAGCGATAAAACAGGGCAGTGTACTTACCGGGGAACTTTACAGCTTGACAGTAAATGACAAGATCTGATAGCTCCGGGGCTATCTGTCTGCTTTCCTTCTTATTTTGCGGAAGATAGAATTCTTCACCCAGCTCCATGTCATAAACCTAAGTGACAATTCCAAAAACATACAATAATAAAATTACTCAATGTGAAAGTACTCTTGCATATCTTAATTATGTCCTTAAAATCCTTTATCTCATTCTTCCTATATGGTTTGCTGTCTTCACCTAACACATCTCCGTGTGCAGGTTTATGCATCAATATCTGTTACTGATACTGCAGTAGTGTGCCAAGGCCTCAATCAGAGTCAGTTCTACAAACATTTAAACAAAAATCCGTGTTGAGGAAAAGCTACAATTTACTAAACAGCAATGAACTGGTTCAGTTGTCAGATGACTTAATAAAAGGTAGTGTGGCGATCTGATACCATAGTGCAGTATTTTAAAGTTATTTAGATACACAAAGATGCTGAAGATTTAGATGAAATCTTCAGTTCCATCGATGTTAATGGAAATTAGATATCTAAATAAACTTCTGGATTTAGCTTCAATAAAGTCTTCCACTGAGAGCAACAACAGTTACTATTTTCAGCCAAACAGCCTGTATGTATGATAACCTCTGAGGACTTTTCTTGAACAGTATCTTGAGCGTTTGTTCTATTTAATGTATTTTCTCTGCTGCATTTCCATGCTTTCTATTTGTCTTCATTAAAGCGCGTTTGCCATCTAATGTCTCAGTTACCTAAACTGCTCCAATCCTTTTGAAGCTGGTTATATATCAAAGTGTGGCTGAGAAGAAAGGGAGGAAAAAGCAGAACTACCTTTCCTTTATTATTGTAGGTAGCACAATCAGCCTTCTTTATTCGTTTGGCAGTCTCTTCATTATATTCAAACTGCAGTTTATCACTTGATAATTTATTCTCAGGTCGGTCTTCAAGAATGTTATCTAAAAATTAATGGGATTTTAATAAACATAAAGCCAAACAGTTTCAACTGGCAACTTAATTTGAATTAACAATATTTATGGACAATGCTGTGAATCTTATCTGAATAACCAGATCCCAAAATAATGCATTTACTGGTCAAAGCATTCTCTTTTAGTAGTAACTTTCTACTTTAAAAATGTAATGCTCGGCTTTGGTTAATATGTTGCACTTCTTTTAAAGCCCATCCTTTTGTGCTCGGAAGATGCTTAAAACAAAATCATCTAATGAATTAGGCTTGCCATCTGAAAACAACTGATATGGCTGAACAACAAAGAATTGCTCAAGTCCAAACACAATTAATCACATCAAACACATACACCTCTTTGTACAGCAAGTTTTGGCTTTCCTCTCCTTACATTCACCATGAACAAATATTTTTTACATCTATAGAAATTCCTCTTCAAAGCTACATATTTATCAAAGAATAATACCTACTAATTTGGTCTTTCTGGACCAAAGCATTGTAAACTGTCACAAAAGGAATGGTTTTATTTCATTCCTGATATTCCTGATGCTTTGACCATATTCTTTTTATGCATAACCAGTGTCATACATGCAGCCTTCTAACAGTTCCTGACCCGTTAACTATGCCATATAAAAATATCTGATTGTGTTTTTTATATGAAGTAGAAACCATATAGTCACACTGTCACATTTAACAGGCTGGAGATGCAGTGCTGATTTCATGCAGTTAAAATGCTCAACCAAATGGCCTTTACCTTCCTGGCTGTTAGGAGCAGGAGAAGCATTAAGGACATCAGCTACAGGGAAACGGAGTCAGAGAGGGAATAAGAGTAAAGGAAATTAAGATTTACAGCCAGAGAAATGAAAATTAAGTGTCAGTTGTAAAACTAATAGCGGTACGCAAACCCAATGTATCAGTAAGGAAAATAAAACTGAAAATCTTTTAGAAAGTTTACAGACCATTATTTAGATTAGTTTTGCCAAAATATAAACATAATTAAAGATCCCAAAGAATAATCATTGTAATAAAGCAGTAAACCATGCCACAGATTCCTTCATATATTGGAAGGCGTGAATGTTTCTTGCTAGCTTCAAATTTCTCAAACCTTCTCTTAACTAGAATATTGCTCAAACATCACTTACTGCAGTTAGCTTGCAATACTTTCCTGGCAAGTCTGATAACAAAGATCTAAGTTTTTCACAGCAATTTACATCTACACTACCTCCACCCCGTCCCACACAAGGAGTATTCTCAGTAAGTCAGTTGGGCCAACTTTCTAGCAAAGCTCAACTGAAGGCAGCATCGGCATCAAACTCATAAATTTTCATATTAGCATAAATAATACTGCTATCCCACAAGCTGTGTCAGGTCCTGAACTGCATTCATTACTTTTGTGACTATTTTTTAAATCATTAAACACAGAAGCAAGTAATGTAAATAAGAGACCAACTGGAAAGAAGTCCTGTGCTGCAGGGCATGCTCGAGCCTTACATCTTCTCTGAACATGGTACCTAGAACTTAAACAGGTACCCATTAGACTAAGAGGTTCAATGAGTGAAGTACTTTACTGTTTACCTAGAACATGCCCAACTGCGTCAGACCAATGGTCCACCTAGCTCGGCATTCTCTTTCTGACAGCGGCAATGGGAGATGCTGTTTAAAGAGAGCATCCAGCCACTAGTCACGGTCCACTTGCTTAGTACCACCCCAACATCCACAATTGCTGAATATTAAGGACGTTGGACTGTACTTTTCTACCTGTAACATTTGCTTATAAACCTGTCCATGAATTTGTCCAATTCTTTTTTCCAAGCTGCTACAGTTTGCCTCTGCAATTTCCAGTGGCAGCGAATTCCAGAAGTTTACTACTAGCTGCACAAAAAAATACTTTATTTTACCTGTTTTAGACTGATCTTCCACTTACTTTACTGACCACGTCCTAGATGTAATGAGTAACAGTTCTGTACTCTCCTTATCCACCACTTCATGATTTAGTAAATCTGCTTCAAATTCACCCCTCAGTCCTCTTCTCTACCAGCTGGAGAATTCCAGCCTTTTCAGGCTTGTGCAAGGCCACGGCCACGCTCCCTCTACTTTTTTAGTCGCCCTTCTCTCTAACTTCCTTAACTCCACCATATCCTTCTCGAGATCTGAAGGCTAGAATCGGACACAGAAGTCAAGTTGCAGCACATTAAGGTTTTATATAGAAGCAAAAAGATGTTTTGTTTTCAGTACTGTTCTGATGATCCCCATCTTTTGGCAGTCACTGCACACCAAGCTGAGGATTTCAGAGAACATTCAATATTTCCATGATCTCCCCAATTGATACTGCCATCGCTGAGCTTAGACTCATATAAGCAAGGTTAAGTTTTTTCCCCTAAACATATTACCTTATGTTTATCTACAGTGAAGCACATCTGTAAATTTTTTGTCCCCTTGGTCAGTTTTGTGATCCATTTATGCAGTTTAACAATGGTGCAGCATTTAACTACCCAAAGAGCTTGGTATCACTTGTACCATCACTGCTGTCTCAGTGGGTAAATACACTGTGATCTACTTTGATATATTCTCTGAAAATTACTAATTAAAAATAACAAGTAACCAGTTTAGTTGCATCCAGCTTGGTCAATTCATGCATGGGGTTTTTGACAAATGTCCTTTGACAAAACTTGAGAGGATTAAATGTTCCTGACTCCAGCTGTTTGCTCTACCAGAATCTACCAGCCCTGCAGCAAGAGAAGCAAAAAAAGATGCATGACTTCAGCTCAGCCACCTCAGTGTGGCACATTCTGTCCTTCATCTGTAGCTGAATCAAATGTGTCTGACTGAACTGGAGAGCAAAGGAAGTAGTGGAAGTTACTAACTGCAGTATTTTTTAACCTCTCTGGCATGCCAATCATTATATCCAATCTATAAACTGTACCTAAAGGTGGATGTACACTAAACTGCCAGTTCCTGAAGGCTAGGATAGCTGAAGCGTAGACAGCACATGAACTTACAAGGCAAGTCAGTAAGGCAAGCCTTGCCATTTTTTCCACTGAGCAGCTTTAATAAAGCCATCTTTATTGAACAAGTCAGGGACTCGGTGCCTTCTCTACCTTTATGCATGAAGTGAACAGCTGATGCTGAAAGCGTAACTAAAACAGGTACTTCAGGAGTCTCTGGGATTAGACAGTAACCAAGGAGGACTTTGGAGAATCTGCATCTTCAGTCAATTTAATGGCAGTCATGCAGATCCAAGGGCTAAACCTGCTGTGAACATTGAGCTTTCAGGTGTCTAAACTCCTTATGAAAGACAATACAGGTGAACATAGATAGAGTACACTATGAACACAATCATTGCTGCATAATATAAATACAGAAATTTATTTAGAAATATACAGAAAAATATAATATAAATTGTATTTTTATAAAATATAATTTGTAAAGACTAAAATTTAGCAAACACTGCAGAGTTAAAACATCTAATGGCTGGAGTTGAAGTCAAACTCAAGCCTCCTACACAGTCAAATTATTTCCACAATATTGTAGACTACTGCACCAAAGTGCTGCCAAGGACATTTAGTACATCTTCCTCTCACAAGGTAAGATCAACTTACCTACATCATTCCTGAACTAGAATATTTACATACCTTATTGCTACAGTTCTAACAACAGCACTGTAATAAATAAGAAAATATATATTGTTACCATCGGAGAGAGATTCATAGTCATAGTCATATTCATCCTCTTCATCTTCTTCCTCTTCATTGGTAGGTGTGGAGCTGCTAGCACCATTGCTAGCCTGTGCTTGCATATGTGCCAGCTGGTGAGCCTACAGCAACAGAACCACTCATTACATTATCAGTAAGTATTTTTAAAAAGCAAAAGAGTTCTCATCACTGTTTGCATCTTTATTTATATGAAAGCACTAAATATATATAATGAAAAATAAGTAAGATTGTTATGATCAAACTAGAATACCATTTTAAGGGTTTCAATATCAAAAAATTTGTATTGGTAGAAAAACACCCAATAAGATATGAAAGCTAGTTAATTATGGGAAAATGTCCACTTTGCACTTTATTCAGAGCAAGACTGCCTTTTTCCAGTCTGAGGTATGCTGTTCTGGAAACAGTTTAAAACTTTTTTAAAAGATGGAGAGTGTCCATATACTGGTACAATCACTGTGATTTACTTATTCTGATACAAGAATTCCATTCTAATTCAATTGTATTTACATTTTGGGTAAAAGCAATTCATTTTCAAGGATTCAATTTAATTGCAGACTAACCATAGACATTGTTAAATTGAGGCTACCAGAGATGCAGCCCTAATTTTCAGAAACAAAAAGAATTCTCATATAGGTGTAAGTACTACTTGAATAGCAGAATCCTCCTGAAAATAGAGTAAGAGATTATTTGCCTGGCTTGAATATGAAAAAAGAAACAAAGCAGAATTCTACTAAAAATTACTACATACTGTATATATACACACATACTCACTGTATATCACAATTTGTCAACAAACATGAATAGCAAATGTTATAGCCTCAGAGTGAAACTTTGTTTATGTTTATCACACAGGGCATGTGGTGCTATTCATAATATTATGAAGTATTATAAAACTAAAATACACTAACATTTTGTTATGCTGTATCTATACTTTACTATATGTTTTGTCTACTTATTCGAAAGCGTTGCGATCCACTGTGAGTCTTCCAAGCATGAGATTATTCTGCGGTACATACTGGAATGGCAAAAACTTCAAACACAAATGAATTATTTCTAACAAAAGTTAGGTTTTACTGCTTGCTATTAAGGACGGATTTTACCTTTTGTTTCAATATATCCACTGGTGTTTGATGGGCTTTCAGCTTCTTGTTTTTAAGCAGGATTTTTCTTTTCAGTTGGCCAGGTGAAGGAAGCATGGGATCATCAGAAAAGTCACTCTCAAATAAAAACTTTGTTACCAACTTATCTCCAAATACATTCTGAAATATCGAGAACATGTGATTATATTATGGAAAATTCCAAGGCATGTGCTTAGAATAATTTACCATGGTTTATGGCCTACCTTGAAAATTTCAGCCATCTTGCGTTGCTGAGGCAATGAACAGTGGTTTTCTATTGATATGATAATTGGCATGTCAGAGGTGACAAATGCATTGCGATCAATAGCTTCAACTACCTCCTGTGAGAACGGAAGGTTGTCAAAAGAACATGTGATTATTTTGCAGCATTCATTTAACTTACTGTTAGTTTAAAGGGGAGAAAGGAATGCACCTGCTCTCCCCCCTAAGAAGAATGAACCCACAATTTGCTTTCAAAACAAGCTCCTACAGATCAACCTAGCATCTTGTTACAACAGAACTGGTAACAGCTCCTTACGCTAGTTACGTTGACAATAAAAAGACAGAAAATTACAGTACATATGGTACAAAAACTAATTTGAAAAGCACGTTTACAATTGAGGAGTTCATGTCTGACATAGTCCACAGTTCATATTCTATTAGGATTTTGCCCATTAGGATTTGTACGTTTCTAGTAGGTGAATTTTTCCCTTCATTAAGAGAAAAAGTTACTGATTTTCTTCTCATTTTTTGTTTCTATGTGCAATTACCAGCATACCTTAAAAGAGATCTTAGTAGTAAGAGTGTGCCCATGATAAATGATAGGCATCCCATCATCGCCATCCCAGCAGTCTAATTCTACACTTCGGCAGCCTTGTAAAAGAACCTACAACACAATTGAACAGTGTAAGCACATATAAGCCACAGTCTCATGCCATCAAAGCAGAAGGCAGACATTACAGAGCTAAATGAAAGCCCAGTGATTCAGCAAAAGTGCTGGAAAGAGCAATCTCTGTGGAGTAAACATAGTCCACAGAAGCTACAGTCCCCAGCTACTGCATGCCCTAGGTTGAGAAAGAGTGGGAAAATTAAGAAAGCATTTATGTTCTTAGAAGTACTGAAAAGCTTTGAATTTCATGGTACCTTACAGGACACATGGACTCTGTTTGCAGAAAGTGGCTCTCAATGTATAGCTTACTGTTCTGAGGGGGAGAAACATTTCCATATTTCTACCTGCAAAAGCAGCTAAGAAGTAACATGGCAATTTATTCCAGGTTGGCACCATGACATCTTATGGGCACAGTTTGCTTGCTGGTTCTTTTTGTTGTTGTTTTAAACAGAAGAAGGTCTGAAAATAATGTCTTATGAACAACTTCCATAATGAAGAGTTAGAGTGGAAATGTTCTGGGCCATCTTATTTAATGATATTAAGGTAATTTACAGCCATCTATCCATCCATCCATCTTTTATTTATTCATTTATTTATTTTAGAAAGCCTTACTTGCTAGAAATCTCTGAAGAAAGCAAAAAGGAAGGATGGAGGGAAAGACAAGCTAACCCATTTGTTGGCAACACAGCTTATTATCGCCATCAATATTTAGCATGCCTATCATTGAAAGATACAATTAGATATTTTACTGCAAACAAAGTTATCAACAATCAAAACCATTTCCAGCAAAACCATTAATGAACAGAGATAAAAATACTTCTCCTATTCAAAAGGTAGTTGTGTCCCTAGCTGGCACACCACCACTTCTGTGAGAGCCAGACACACTGAGCCAGAACAAAGTCCCCCTTCTCTTCTAGCGACAACTACTGGAGGGACAGGAAGAAGTTTTTCTGCATCATGCAAATTTTGGAACCAGTTGAGCTCTGCCTCACTTCCTATCTATTACCAACACAGTATGCGCATCACTGTGCAGTGCTACCAGAGCAACCTCCTTTGCAATTGCATTATTCAATGAAATCATGTTATCTGGGCTTTCTTAACACAGCCTCACCCCTCTGTCTTACAACTCCAGGCAAAGCAGCACATGGGATGCCAGATGAGCCCTTCTCAATGGTGAGTCATTAACATTTAGAGTAATCAAACCAGCACTCACAGGAAGTTTGATGCTTTCTCTAGCATTTCGTAAATACACAGACATACAAATATATATAAATATATATATATACACACACAAACAAACACAGAACCAAAGCCCTAGGGAGAAATCGTTCTGTTCCTGTTCACCAACAATCAGGCATGAAGTCTAAAAAGCTGTAGAATATTCCTAGAAGTAATCTTTTTAGAAGTTATAGTTCCATTTGAAATTTGTCTTTGCAGTGCAATGTACAGTATTTGAGTAGTGTTTTTGACATCTGAATGAACTAAAATATTAGATCAGTCTTTCCTGTGGGAAAGTCTAATTTTAGTAGGTTGGGTCAGACCGACTGGTGTCTAAATGCTATGAATCTCAAACTAAACCAATTTTTTTGCCTTAGAAAAGGCATCTGAGCACAACTGTGCTTAAAGGCAGCTTTCCCACACATCATGTTTTCCAACATTTTGCAAGCAGGGGTTTAGGACATTTAGATTTTCAAAGCAAAAAAGGTCATGTTTCTGTGACTTGCCAGTTAAACAAACAAGTTCATGTTGAAAACTACACAATGATCCAGTCCTGCATACCTGGCTGTAGAGCTCTACCGAGGACTCCCCTTTAAGCTGATGGCCAGTAAGGTAAGTATTATGTGAAGATTCTATGTAGTAATATGACAGTGGAAAGTGCAAGTCCTCAGCATTCTCTTGTGACTCATCGTTTTTGGAGGCAAAATTGTCTTTATCCATCAAAAATCTAGAGGTAAGAAGATGTGAGGAAATTTTATGCCGCACCGAGTATTTTGTGACCAATATACAAACATCAATACACTGGTGTCATCTTAATAGATAGATAAATTAACACATAAATAATTACCTTGCAAATCCTTCAAAAGATAGCAGCCCCTGCTGGCACATATTCACGCTGGGTTCAAATTTCTATAAAAGGAAAAAATTTAAGAGATATATAATAACAATTCTTAGAAATAAAGCTTTTTCGTGTTTTCATAGTGTGGTGCGCTCATTGAACTAACCAGTTAGTATGCAGAACATTTTTTTTTGTGGATAAAGTAATTAGGTGCCTGCAGTACGCTCATACTTGTTTTACAAATCACTAAACAAGCATACTAAACTCATAACTGTAAATCATACAATCATTCAGGTTGGAAAGGATGTTGGGAGGTCATCTAATCCAACGTCCCGTTCAAAGCAGTCAGCACTTAAGCTCACATTAAAAAGGATCTATAATCAAGCACCTTCCTCCTATCTATTGTACTTAAACACAACACAGCACCATCTCAAATTAAAGAGACTTGTGGTGTGCTAACCTGATGTTTCTTTAGAATTTCTGTCTTTTAAACTTTGCAATTTTATATTATGTGTTGATAGTTGAAATATACAGGTTTTAGCCTTTGTTAATTGCTAAGTGAGGGCTCAATTTTGGAGTATATTAATTATGCATGTTTGGAGGAACTCAAAATTTTCTACATACTTTCCAATCACTTCAGCCATTGTACATAAGGGAATAAAACATCCATGTTTGCTCTGGAAATTTTTTTTATAATAAAATGAAAATACATAGAAAAGGTGGGTTTTAAAGTTCCAAATTAGAGTTAATCTCTATCAAAGGTCATCACACACAAGGAGAAAACAACACACTGTCATGAATACTTTTCCCAAGTGGTGACTTGGTGATTGCTTTCCAGATAAAGCACACATAGCCAATAAAACTGTTTATTTGCGTGATTTTTTTTTTTTTTCTTTTTATGGACATCTGCACAATTATATAGCCCAGAATTAAGATAGTATTAAATTTTAAATTCAAGCAAACTGTAGTGACAACATCAGTGTGAAAGGAGATATTCACGCATATATGCTATTCTGACCGCAAGGCGGACAATGCTAGTAGGGAAAAGAGAAGTAACAAGAGTTCAAGTCAAAGGAATGGCAAGATGTTTGTATTACAGACCTGGATAATACTGAGGATTTCATCATAGGTGCAGTGTTCTCCTTGGCAATTTACTAGGAAGTCATTTAGCTGCTGGATTCCCACTCCAAATACTCCCAGCGACGTGCTTTCAACACCAGTACCATTGGTTACGATACTGGCAGCAGCAATAGCATCAGATATTTGCCTCTGGTTGTCTGATAGTTGCTGCCTGCTCTTAATGAACAAACCAAGGTCTGAAACATTCCTCGTCAACAAATCTTAAAAGAAAAAAAAAGGAAATATAAATATAAGCTATACAATTACATGTATTATATATACTGTACAGAATATAACGTAATATATAATACACATGAATATCTGACTGAATATTTTAGGACTGACATAGTAAATTTGAACAAAACCATCTTGTTTCTGTTCACTAATAGAAAAAAAGAGTATTAAGTGTGTATGAAAACAGTGGGAGCAAACTGTAAGTGTTTAATTACTATGAACAAAATCCTGGAACCTTCAACACGGATTCACACCCTCTCACACACTGTCACCCAGGACCCTCCTGCTTCCTCTCACCACCATGTATGGCCTCAAAGCCTTGCCTTCACTGTGTACAACCCCATACCCTTCCTGTGCGATCACCATTTACCTTCTTCCAGTCCCATATGCCAATTGGACGGTACCGTCCCCACAGGCTTCGTGGCAGAAGGAGTGTTTACTTTAAATGTGGACAAAGCTCCAGACTTATATTATGGTAACTGGGGAATGCAAAGGCGGACAGAGGTTTCCTTCCCCCTTGTCCCACATAAAGCAGGTGTACTAGGAAACCACATGGGAAAAAAACAACCAAATGAGACACAGGGCACAGCCTCCTCATTTCTCCTCCCTACACTTGCTCAGTGTTTTAGCCCTTTCAGAGCTTCTGCAACCAGATACAGATCCCTCTGTTGGGCCCAGCCCCTCAGCAACAAGTTTTACGCCTCTGCTATACCAGTCACAAATATGTCTGGCTAATGTAAAACAGGAATACTTTTTCTCCCCTTCATTTATGAACAAAAAAAGGTGTCTTACATCCTGCTAACTAGGTACTAGTGAAGCACAGCAGCAATCCTCTACTGAAACTTTTAATTGATAGTTCTTTATGAAACTGACTGAGACGCTTTTTCCTAAGGCCAATAACTGAAGCTGTTCAGCAGTTTAACAGCTGTATTTTCCTCTTTAACAAACCTAAATCAGGCTGGAATCCACTGCTATTTTCATCAATCTTCAAATTAGTGTAAAGCGGAGCAGGCTCTAAACCGGATCGATTGCAAGGCACAGCATAGACATCGAAAAGGTCTTTCAGATCCTTGCGGCTACGGACACTGAAAAAAGATTTGAGAAGTTCAATTTTTGCTCTTTTATAAACTTGGACGAATGAGATCAGTACAGAATAAAAATATATTTTACCTGAAAGATTTGAAGAGCTCTACAAATTCCACAAAAGTCATGTTACTATCAGACACCATGAAGTTCTGAAACCCCTTCATTCCTCCTTTAACGCGACCATGCCAGCTACTGCTGCTCCATGTGCTAAATCAGAAAGAGACTGCTGTAGTTTGGTTACGTTAAATTTTTACTTATTGAAATATTATGCATTACGGCATTAACACTTTATTTGTGCTCTCCTTAATGCATTTATTACCAGTATCTGGAAGAAGCAAATAAAGCGGTATCTTATAAGATGCATAAAGACAGTTTGTGCCTTCTTGTTTTATAGCAGCTATTCTTTTCCCTCAAGACAACTGCAGGATTAATAATGTATATGCATGCTATTTAAAACTCTTCCATGGGCAAAAGGGCTCGATGCAAATGGCACAAATGAAAGCATTCTCGTTTTCCCTTTAAAGAAAACAATGCCAGTATTCTTGTAGCACAGGCTGTTTATGAGGTTTGTTGAAGATTTGCTAAGGGAAAAATAAAACGGATGCAGAATTCCTTAAAGCTCTGCGCTGTTGAAATAAAATAGTAATGTTCTGACTGGATATGCAAGAAAACCAAGTATTTTCTGTATGCACCTGGGGTTTCTTGTATCTGGGACCATTAAAGTTGCATAACCCTTCCACTTTCTTGGCACTCAACCCTTATTGCTTCCCAGCCCATGGGTTTCCCGGATGCTTCCCAAGAACAGTCAGGATTATCATTAGATACCTCAAAGACATGTAAAGCTACAGTCCTCTTCTTCTTTTAGGCTTGGACAGTAGCCTGTGGAGGCCATTTCCTTCTAGAAAAGAAGCTCTAATGATTTCCTCCTTTCAGCTTTGTGGGCTGAAGGAAGGAAAGCAGATGGAATTTCTTGAGAGCGAGGCAGAAAATGATCACAGAAACAACTAGCTATTTGGTGCTAACTATTTAAGTTGACTTGAGTGATACCAAGCCCAACCAATTTCTTTATAATTGCAATTGTTAACCTAAGTTGTGCAGCTGAACAAAGCTTCTGAGGCAGAACCAGTACATTTCCAAAACCCACATCCCAAAATCTTTAGGCTAATACAAGATTTACACTAGTAAGTGTAGCTAGGCACCAACTTGAACTATCCCTCGAGCAGTACGAAAAAGTCCCTAGTGAATTTCATGTACTAATTTGCAATGATGGGCTGAGCTCCTGAGCCCCTTCCTGGGCCTAAACACCAATGAACACACACTGCAGGAATGAGATCTGCCAGCACCAGCATCCTGAAAAGGGAGGGATCTAAGCAGCCAGCACAAATATTGAGAATTGTCTAGTTTAAACCATAACTAACTCCAGAAGTTACAGTATTTGCTTCAAAATATCAGACTAGGTGACCGTGTGTCAGAGTTTATTGCCCTGTAATGTTCAAGTCTACAAATCCACTAACCTATAAATTCTGCCATCAGGTTCAGTACAAATAGTTCCAACAGCTGTGATGGAAGAACAGGACCAGCTTGCTGTTCAGTGTTCCTAAAGACATTTTCAGTCACCTGCTGCAAGCAGGCGACTTTTTACATCAATATGTTAGATCAGATTCCTCAATTCACTCCTGGCCTGGGATGGATGAATGCAGTTGAAAACAGAATGTGATTTAAAAGTATTAAAAAATACCATTTACTTTAGTTGATAATGTTCAATTTGTTTGACATCACTATGGCAAGTACTGACATGCTGCATATAACATTTTGGCTAAAATCATTCCTAACATTTTTATCAGACAACAAAAATAAACCATGATGAAGAAAGTCTCTTGACTCCACAAAACAGACTGGAACTGTAGAGTACCAAATGGAAGACCAGCAGCAGATGATAATGCTCAGCATCTCACCGGATCTGATCACTAAAGAGTATCTTCCACAATCATTCCACAGGTAATAAATACAGGTTGTTAAAAAAAAGCCAAAAACCTCTAGAAAACCCTACTACCACCAACAACCAAAACTGTAATTAGTAACAGACTGGATTATACCTGTGTACAGCTAATGAGAGAGCCAGTTTACTCTCTCCACAAAAAAGCCCCCAGCTCTCATTTTCCATATCCTGTTACCTGTTTCCCAGTGGCATTACCACCCTTTTCCCTGCTTCCTTCACCTTACAGGAGGCACTAGATTTCCAAAGAACTTGGGAATTTGCTGGATGCACATCTGCTTTGAAAGAATGACAGAAGGCAGCTACAGGCTACCTGTGTTTGGAAATTATCTGTACATCTGGATTGTACAAGGATTTATTCTCAATGAAAATTATTTGTAAAGAGGTCAGGGATATCAAGGTTGTGAGCTATAGATGTAAAAATACTGTTTTTCATTCTCTACCTATCAGAAATACTATTATTTAAAATATACAACAAAGATAGCCAGGTTCTCCTCTTTAAATTGCTATCATTATATTTAGATTTTTTTTTTTTTCACTTTAAGAAAGTTTATTTTATTTAGCATTTTTCATTTGGTGGAGACATTGATCTAATTTACTGGTCAAGTAAAGTTAATGCACATATTACATGGCAAGAGAAAGAGAAAAAGAACTAGAAATCTCTCTTGCTCTCCTCCTCCTAGCTGCTACTCTGCAGCTAACAATCATTTGTTACCAGCTCAGCTTCCTGTGCTGCCAAGGCTGCTGTGCAGCCCAGTGGGACCCTCTGCTCCCCACTCTTCGAAGCTCTGGGTTTTGTGAGGGATCGTGCACTCACCTAATGTGCACAACCAGCTCATGTCCAACACTGCCTCCAACTATGAAGCCCTGCCAGTGTTTGAGTCTAAATCCAGACGCTAATCTGAATTAATAAACTCTGTTGGCTCTACTCTGTTCAGAGCGATACAAATGCATACGAGCACTCCCAGTGGATCCTGTATTTCCTAGGTTATTTCATTATCTAGGTCATTCCAACTTTCTGTTACTTTGGAAAATGGATACTTCATTTTATCTCAACTTATGATGTTACTGACAAAATTGGCTGGGTATAACTAAGTATATAACTTGATTTTTAGGCAAGTGCAGAATTAACAACAAAATTGAAGCAAAAAGAAACAAAAGACGTCTGTGTTCGGCCTGTGTGGGTTCCCAAACTTACTTTGCTTGTGTATCACTGCTATTAAGAGCAGCAGCTCCCAGGAAGAACACTGTGCTGCTCGTAGTCTATACATACCGCAGCTTGTGGACCACTGCCCCAGTCTGCTCCTCCGTCAGTTATATCTATACTGCTAACGGCATCCATCCTGCTATTTTTTCTGAGTGGGGTGGAAAGCCTCAAGGTCACATTGCTCTGCACTGCCCAGCAATTGGCTCAGGTCTGGTTTGGTACCCCATGGTGCCTGCCTGTCTCTAAGATTTTGTTTTCATTTTTGGTGTGTGTTCTATCTGAAGTGGCTGAAATAAGCTGTGGCATATGTTATTGCCTGCCAGACTGCCATTTATTTAATGTAACACAAAGCAATAGGACATGCCATGACTGTGAGTGGACTGCCTGAAGGTACAACCCTTGCTGGGAACGTGACCTACAAGACAGTATATTGTACATGGTTTGAAACTGAGTAAGCTCTCCATCCGTACTATCTAATTTCAGAAGTCTCTGGAGCAAATATTCCCAGAACTGCACCTAAATTTCACCTTGGAGGCAACATGCTGGTTTACTCTAAAAGAGATCCCAGGAGTGAATTAATACACATACGGGGTGGATGATCACAGGACTTTGCAGCAAAGCAGAGCGCTGACTATTTGATAGCTTAGACTTACTGATCACAGTTGAGGCACTACAGATATTTCTTTTTTTTAATACATGTGAAGTGTCCACACACATGAAAACTGGCAAGCACAATTCAGACCTATCAAAGGTCCAAAGGGTAAATACCAAGAATAAAACTCTCTCCAGTGCTCCAAGTCTCTTTTAACAGCTCACGCAAACTGGGTCAAGGTAATGGATAAAACATGTAATTCTGTTCTGAGGAAGATTTCCTCAGGACACATGAAACAGCCATACAGTTGTATCCTGAGCAAATTCTAGCAACAAGGGTTGTATCAAGTTGGGGAGAGCTCTATCAAGCGACACTGTGGAGCTTCCAGACAACTTTGCCAGGGAAAACCTGTCATAACCTGGGGAGTCCCACAGTGCTAAGCTGCACAGGGATCTGTACAGAAACCCAGGACTGAGAGGATTTAAAGGAACATTAGCTGTCCTTCCCCTGGGAATGTAAGTTCTCCGCTGAGCCTTTTAATCTCATTTAGAGAATAACAATTATTTTGGCATAAAAGCAAAAAGCAGATTTGCAAAACAGAGAAGCATTTTCCAGAGGTAGTAAAGTAGCATTTCTTCAGTTTAACGTACAAGAAAGTTGTTCCAGTCCTTAAAAACAATAAGAGAAATATTTTACAGAGATAAATCCTAGTCTGGCATGTTCAATCCCGTGTTTGTGAATTACAGTGAAGAACAAAAAGTAAAGAACATGGTAAGAGTCTCAGAAAGCAGTGTTAAAAGGAGAAGCAGCCAACCACAGATGTCCACAGGTGGCTCTACTACTCACACCTATTGCCAAACCCAACCGTCTTAAGTGTAAAACAAATCCCTAAGACATACACAACATAAACCATTAGGCAAGACATGTCTCTTCAAAAATAATGTTTACCATTTCTCTCCTGGAACCCCCAAGATTCATACCTGTAACCATACCTTGGTATTCGTTCTGTTAAAAGGCACTGTAAGGCCTCTGCTGAGACTGTCTTCTTGTATGTTATAAAATACCATCCACATCCCTGACATATTATCGTTGTTACATTATTATTACTACAACTACTACCACCACCATGATTACTGTTTATAGAATTAATACAATATATCACGGCACAACCACAACATAACCTTTTGCACTGCCTAAGTGACACAAAAAGGATGAATGTTCAAGGAGGAGAGGCCTGTAAGAGAAAGATTTCAGATCTGTTCCTCCAGTTCCCCGAGACAGTACTGCAATCATCACCAGGAATGTTAGTGACAGTTAATACTCTCCCAGGTAGAAATGACTTGTGCTGAGAAACCTCAGAATTTCAGTTCACACATATATAACATTTCTGTCAACTTTTGTTATACAGAAGATGTCTGTAACTATGTTTTGGAGAAGATCTGGAGAAAGAGTTAAACTCCATATTTGTGTAGTTTTGGAGCAGCATTCCAATCTGCTTCTGTAATAGACATAAACTGAAGCATGCTGCTCAGGGACTTGCTACAAAGCCATCCCTAGATTCATGGTATTTCAGCTTAAATGTCCTATGTTGTTCTACAATGAGTTTTACATGTCTATCAAAAGGCTAATGACATTTTTGGCATTATTTTTGTCAGATTTCATCAGTTTGCTACAAAACCCACATTTGATGATAATTAAGTAACAGTAACTTTTTTTCTTTTTAAATTAAAGCATTGATTTTGTCCTTACCTAGACTGACTTTTGCTTGAAGACATTACAGGAGACGAGACTGGTCTTGCTGGTGAAGATGATGTAGCTCCTAAATTAGGAGATCCAGATGCTGTCAGAGAGTGAGCTCTCCTTGATGGCAGGTTGTTAGATGGAGAAGCGTTAATAATAATATTTTGCTCTATGGAAAAAAAAAAAAAAGTTTGCAGCACAATTACAACATCTGGCCCAATAAAAATGCTTTTGTCCAAGAGACCTATATCATAATTCATTAACATGTAGTAAGACACTAAAGGGATTCTACATTTGTCCCAAGACAGTAAAAAAGATACATTCTGAACAACACATATATCCATTTCATCTGAATGGAAAGGAAGCGCTACTGAAACTAAATGAAAGAAAAATCAGGAACAACTACAGAAATTAATTTAAAAGTTGATAGCATTTAGAGTTTCAACTGCAAAAGCAGTTTTATATCATAAATGTATTTTTAACATGATAAAAAATGTCCATATAAAAAGACTTTGAGCAAAACCCTGAGGGAATTTTAAGTACTGAAGGGATATATATACCTGATTCTTCTTGTTCATCAATATCTTGAGGATCCGAACCACTTCTGTTACGATATTCCTTACAGCTTTTTGCCTTCCGAGTTGCCATTTCATCATCAGTGGCCTCTCCACTTTCACCCTAGAAATAATGAACACCACAATAAACATCCCGAAAACACTACTATTCCCTTTCTTTATCAGTGCAATCTGTAACAAAACCATGAAATGAATCAGCTATTCCTTACAAAACAGACTCCTGTAAGGCCGATATCAGTAGAAAAGAGACAACTTAAACACGACACATAGTGAAGTGTGGGACAATTAGGAGTTAACCTCAGCTTGACATCACACAGAAGATGACAATGATCACGCCCCTCTAAAGTGGTGCACCTGGTTTTACACTATTCTGCTGGTGCATAGGGGCCATAAAGAGGACGGATCTTGTTATTTGAGGATCTTCCCTACCTGCCCACTAAAACATGTGGATAGGGTAGAGCTGCTAATACCTGCATTTTCCTCTCTCCTGGCTACTGCTGAAAGAGGTTGAGTCCAGGAAAAGAGAGAAGACTGCCAGACGAAGTCCAGCGTTCCTGTCACCCACATAAGATAAAACTGCGTGCTAACCTGAGGCAGAATAACTGTGGTGATGTTTTGGGGAACACGAAAACAAAAAGGAGCACAGAAATTGACACCAGCCTCTAAACATCAGTTTGCACATTAATATTTCTATTATTACCAATATTTTACCTTTATACTGAGGTAGCACCTAAAGGTCTAAACAAGGTTCTGTCCCCTTTCGCTAGCCCCAGCACCCACATGTCCTAAGAATGCTTCAAGCATGAGAAAAGAAATGCAAACTGCTGGAAAACAATAAGCCCAAAACCTGAAAGTGCTATAAACAGTTTTAAAATTGTCATCAAACTTCTTTTCTCTGGTTCAGAATACAGTTAGCTACACTGTAACTGTAGGAAGGAAACAAATCAGCCAGATAAGCAACAAAATACGTGAATAAAAAAATATTCTACCCTCATAAGTACTTTCTTCTTTTTCTTAGCTGTGGTTATTCCCAGAGTGTTGTTTCTCTGTACACTAGGTTTCTCGGTGCTTTTGGCGAGAGTTCCCGTGCTTGTGTTTCTTGCACTCCATCGTCTGCCCCCAAACAGTTCAACAGCCTGAGCCAAGGTTGGGCCTTCAAACCTTCCATCCTCCTACAAAAATTCTCAGCGTTAACAAAACAAGGAGAATAAGACCAGACACATTTTCTTAAGCAATAATATAGACATCTCTAAGGAACCAATAAAAGACAAAACATCAAGAGGAGGCAATTTTTGATTACTGCATGAATACCAAAGGGCTATTTTGTTTCCTGTTTTGGGGGTTTTTTTGGCCCTAACTCTCATAACTCAGTACTTCAGCACCCTTTTCAAGTTCAGTCATTGCTTTTTCTGTAATAAAATACTTATTCCAAAACTCCAAACATATGAAGAGCTTCATAATAAAAAAAGATTTAACTTCAGCATATTGAAAACATGCAAGGTTTGACAGAACATTGTGTGGAGAATTAGATCTTACTGAGTTACGCCGTGTTACGAAGTTGGAGATTTGGTGCTCATCTTTAATCTTAGCTTACTTATAACAGAAACTAATTGCATTACATTAAGTTGTTGACATCTTTGAACTCTTCATATACAAAATCACAGCATTTTTTACCTGGTAAAGGCTGACATATTGTTTCCGTAGCCACTGTAGTCTTTGATCAGGGAATCTCCTCATTTTTCTTACAGCTTTAGTCAATTCCAGCAATCCATCATACAGCATTCTGGCAGTATATTTTGGAGCAACAAAGTGCAGCAACTTATTATCAGTAGTCTGAAGTCCATAAAGTAGTGTTACGCCATTTTCTTCAAGGGACATATTACAAAGTTTATTTTGAACACACACAGTGTGCATATCAATGCCAGAGTGTCCCATATATACAGCCTTGGCTGAAAACAAGTCCAAAAAGCCTTCCAGCAGTCCAGTATTACCAAGAAACTGGTATTTACCAAGCTCAGCAGTATTACCCAGCACACTTAGTTTTGCCTTAGCATTTGCAGGGCAAACCGTTGTGGGTTTTGTCCAAGTCAAAGTACTATTGTCAGGCTGAAGTTGAAGAAAACAACGTGCTGACAGATGTGTCTCCTGGTCATAATGAATGACAGTTGCCCCTTGTTGCATGAACTGATGGATATCAGCCCTGATAGATAACACGTACCAGGGAATGAGTTCTATCCCATGGCAGAAAGCCTTTTGTTGCTCTTCAGTTGAATTTGTGTCCCACTCTTTCAACTGCTCAAATATATCACTTTCAGAATCTGAAAGATCTCCGATTATAAATCTGTATGTGAACAAAGATAAGATGCTTATGTTTAGTGATACATGTGCTGATTTATGCTATGATCGATGAGTACTTTTTCTGCTGTAGTTTAAATAAAAAGAATACTATCGTCACTGTATAATTTGGACTTACAGGAACATCTGTAGTTTTTACAGTATTACAATTTATGTTATTGCAATTTTGAATTAATTAATAGATACTGCTACAATTACTTATTACTCCTGTAACAATATAATTATATTTTCTTAGAATTTTCCAAACATTACATTAACAATAAAAACCATCTGTTTGGATCTTAAAGCCAACTGATTCCAGTTTCTAAATCCTCAGCATAAGATTACTTCAGTTGAAATATCAAGTACCGTATGTGGAAACTGTTAGCAGGATCTAGTGGATTGAAGACAGGACTTCTAATCTCTGTTCTATTATAGATTCAATGTGCAGACCTTTCACATTCTATAACTCTCTGATTAACACTTGTAAAATAGTGGTTAAAATACCTATTTCCTCATAAGAATGCAGCAAGAATTTTATCAAATACTTTCCATTAGAAAATTCAATTTTACTTAAGCAAAACATTAACATGAAACTTGTACCCAGCAACCAAAATTTCTGAAATATTTTACCATAATTAGAAACAGTGGATACAGAGCAACAATACTGAACTAATAAATGAGGTAGTTTAAATAAAATTTCTTCCCTGAAGAAGCTTCTAACATATGAATGCACAAATGTTCAATATTTTGATACTGCTTTAATGAACATAAAAAAGAGCAAACTGTTCTGTGTACAGCAGAACTAATGAAGCACATTTTCCTAAGGATATCCGGCCAATAAAGTCCAAACCAGCTTCCTCTGCATATTCTTCAAGGTATCTTGTCCTAATACCCTCAGTGCTTGCCCTTTGCATCGCCACAGTACTCTCAGCTCCTGCCCATGTCCTACCAGCTGAGCAAAAGATGATTCATGTTGTGATTTGTTCCAAATCACATATAATATCTCCCTAAGCTAAACAGCATGGATAGCCATTACCTTTTCCTCAAACTCTTCTCTACCCAGGGCACTACTTCATTTCAATTTTTCCCTTATTCCAGACATCCATTCTACTGATTCCTCTACGAATTTATTAATCAGTGAGATCTCTACCTGTCTCCCAAATTTAGCAAAAAGTGGCCAACAGGCTGAGGATTTATTGCTTGTGGTGAGGGAACTGACAAAGGCAGAATAACTGTATCAGCCTTAACTGTAGCTCTATTTCTTTAAGAAATCTTCCTAAAAGTAAAGGTCATGCATTATAACTGAGCTGGTATAAACTGTCTAACCAGAGTCTTACCAGACACATGTACATTAAAATATTTACGTGTATTATACAAGATGAAGATTTTCAAATTAAACATACAACTAAAGCAGCTCTTTCTCCCCCATGACCTCAAAACAATCAAAGAAGTCTCTGCAAAAATACTAAAATATGTATTCTGAGACTAGATGTGCACAGCTGGAGGAGTCTAGAATAGCAGAGACAGAAATGGCAGAGCTTCGTTCATGCCTTATTTCACATTTGATAGCGCTGGCATGCTGCAGATTAAAATGTAGAAGAAGCAGGTAAGCCAAGCACGCGCACATAATCATAGACAGAAACAGAACCTCCCACAGGAGCTGGCAAAAGCGACACAGCTATCGATTATTGAGAATACACTTACAGAACTCGGTTTGAATCAGCAGCTTTCTTTACATGTGCTGCACTGAGATGCAAGGAAATGAAAAGAAAGGATAAAGGAAACATTAAAACAGAATGCAGTTTTAGAGGGGAAAATCGCATGGGATACAAAAAGGAAAAAACTTGAGGTTTTCCCCTATTGTTTTAAAAGGTATTTACTGTAATTAGGAAAGCTTAAAAGCGAAGATGGGATCAGTCTAATAAACTGATGCATCAAAGTTTAGAATATCTTAATCTTAACAATTCTATAAAAACTGTATTTCAAACTCGAGTTTTTTTGTTGTTTCCTACCTACCTTTATTTATTTGAGAACTGTTAAGACAGAGTTCGCTAACACAACTGGGAAAGTAACTGTATCCACTACCCACTGATTTTATTAGATACCTTTCATTTTCTTATATCAAACTAACCTACCAGCTTTGGTGGGTTCATGTTCCACAATGCTAATCCATATCAGCAAAAGGCAAACTAATTGAAAATCTTCCTTGCAAATTTGAAGTAATGAGAAACATGTTGTACAGTGTATTTTTCTGCCTTTACAATCACAATGCTACAATTATCAGGTAATACATAATTATGATATAATTTGGATTTTATAATACTGCATGCAAATATGACTTAGGTCTCACAAGAAAGGGAGCCAGGTTTCTTCCTTAGAACTCTTCAGTTGTTCACAGCATTAAAAATAAGCCAAACGTTGCAGCCTTCATACAACAGGGACAGCAGAACACTGCCCTTTTGCCCTTGCAGCAATTCGCTCCTCTGCCTCACCCAGCTCTTTGAATGCCCAGAAAGAGATGGCAGGTGAATAAGGAATCATCCAAAGTCTATGAGGTACTTTCAGAAGTATTTTTCTACAAGTCATTATACTGTTAAAATCAGCACTTACTGCACCAAAACTACAGATACTAACAACTGAGTAGTTAGTAGCCTGACTCAGGAAACATAACTTACCTCCCTGCAGTTTTGTTCATTTAAATTTTAAACTTTCATTTCAGTGTCATATTAGCTTTTTTATTTTTTTGCATTTAATTTCTACTTTGAGTGGAATTTACTAGATTATATTTAAATAGAAAGCATAGGTAACTAATTTACCAAGAATTGATTTCATAAACATGTAACAGAGAGAACTTCATTTTCTCCATACTGTTCTTTTATATTTAAATTCTGCTTTGTTCATGCAAGTGAAATGTTGATTTCCCTAGCTTATTCTCCATTTGAACTGGGAGTTAGAAGCTGATTTTAAAGCATATTAATTAACAAAGATAATTCCTGGAAGAAAGTCTTTGAACTGAAGTAAGACAAGAGACAACATAAATGGACAGAGAAGTGGGTCTGTCTTTCTTGCCTTAATCTACTGCTCGACTTTCCAGAAGCAACTAAAGCCAGATGTGAATAATTCTATTAGAAACCATTCTTTCAGGAAATAATGATTATTTATTTGAAATGAAATTTAGACTTGCATGTTAATGAAATAAATGCATTTAAAACAGGAAGATGGTAGTTCCTTCTCAGGCAGTCACTTATCAGATTTTATGTGTAAGTAGCTGAAATATGTTGGATACTTCTGAATATATGGATATTTCTAACACACATTATCAATAAAATAACTCAAGCAGTGATATAAGCATGCTCTTTTACGAAAGCTTCACCTCTGAACAGTACAGGTCTGTGACTTAATTTGAAGTTACCTTTGTCCAGTTACTTAGTTTAAAGCTGACCCACCTATGTCTGTATGGGCTGCAACTTCACTGCAAAGCAACATTCTAGAAGAATAAGTGATGTCTTAAACTTTGCATTTACCATACTTCTTGCTGGTGAATAGTAGAGAATATACTAGGTCTTCAAAGTGAAAATCTGGGATTACTGAACACTGGGCTTTTTTACATGGGGTGCAATTAAGTAAATTTCTATGCAAAAGAGCAGGATTACAGCAACCTGAAAATTTAAAATGTGTACTGACTTACAAATGTTTTCTGGACATAACTTAATAGCCTCAAACGAACATGTCCTTAAAAGAAGAGGTCTTCTGAAGGATAATAAATAACCTTTATTTTTGAAGCGGGCAGAACGCTGCCCGAGCATGCAGAATGTAATGTTCTGAACTCTGATAACAGATACGTCCTGGTGCTATTCCTGTCACCACAGATCAAAATTGTAATCGTAACTGTGGATTTTTAAAGCTCTATGTGTAAGACGAAAAGGATTTACCCTTATCGTGACAGGAAGTAATTACATCATGAGGGAAAATATAACTATACAGAGAGTTTCCAAGCATTTGAGTATCAGATACTTAGCATAACTGCAGCGAAGAAAAGTTCTGAATTGGAAGAGGATAAATACAAGGGAAGATGTTAAAAGTTGCCCTTATTTCTAAAAGCGAGCCTTGGTAAAAGGAATTAAAGATTAAAAACAAGTAATATACAGGTGACGATAGAAAATAAAATGAGACCTACTGGTACCGGTTTTTGTCCTTCAAAGAGTTTTTTCTTGAATCGCCCCCTTCACTAAAATTATCTTCACCCTCTTCAGATTCCAAACTGCGACTGCAGCTCCGAATAGTTTGAAAGATATTGTTTGCTGTTGATTCTTTTTCTGGATTATTTAAACCATCTTGGCCTACTCGTTGCAAGAAATTATCTTGTCCACTGTAATCTGAAACAAACTAGAGATATCTAAAAGATTAGTATAGCAATAAATACAATATTGTGTCATCTACTTCTCACTAGAGACATTTTTACAAGAACTAAGAATATTTAGCATATATTTCTTACTAGCTTCTAATGGGATTTTGTACCTACTTCCAACCCTAAACAAACCAAATCACTGCATAAACCAAGCAATATAAGTTATAACTGTTGAAAACTTTTTAAAAGCCTCAGTCTTAATCTTTTCATGAAACAGGGACATTTTTCTTTTAAAACCAAAATGATAAAACTCAAAGCAATTGCTTCTTTTTTACAGAGGAGAAGCTTGATCCACTGAGCTTCTGAATTCCGTTTTTAAGGAACTGAAAACCTACCAATTCCCAATGAGTTAAGAGGAAAGTCAGAGTACCTAACAGAAAACAGTTACATTTTTAAAGATTTACATACTTACTCACCCAAAGTATAAACATGATCCATTGGTACTAAAGTTAATTTGTCAGTACTCCGATATTGAACTAGGTATAAACAACCAAATCGAAATTGCTACAGTAACTATGGGAATTAAATTGAGGTCCACGTAACTGAACAGTCTGGTAACAGTCTGCTTTAGAAAACTTTATTTAGCTGATGCCTTTGTATAAAATAATAAATAATATGAAATAAAATAATATAAAATAAAGCACTGGATGGCTATGAACATAACCTCTTAGAATATCAATCTCATTTACCTCTAATGTTTCATCCTGGGAGTTATATCGTGGACAGAGTCTGATGAGGCTTGATGCTCCATCCAAAACTTCACAAAGCTCTTTTAAAAATACACCACAGAAAGGAACGACTTTACAGCCTGGAATATTGAGTGCCCGGTTGACCACTTTCCTGTATTCAGATGATGACTCATGTTGTGCCATAGCATCTTTCAGACTTCGCATGGTTTCAATATCAGACTGGTCCATAAATTGCCACATTTTTAAAACTTTTCTTGACCTATTGAAAAAAGAGATCACAACATTTATTAAAAAAATTAAAAATAATTTATATTCAAGTTCAACACTCACAGCATATATGTAATAGAGGAAATTATCATCATTACTCAGAAAAGAATGAATGAAATCAAGGCCATTATTTTTACAAAAATTATGGTTGATGAACCATTTTCCCCCCTTTGAACTATTAAAGAACAAAACTAAAAAGGAAAAACAAGCAGGCTTTCTAACATTTTCATTCTGTCATTGCCTTAAATTTATAAGGGCCTGGGAAGAAATAAGATTAAGGAAATGGCATAAAGATAAACCAGACGGTTTATTACAAATTCCTTTAGTTGTATCATGAACAATCCATAAACTTAGCACAAGTATTTATTTTTTTTTTAAATTAAAATTTATTTAAGATATTTTACATTGGGTTTTTTTCCCATTTCGCTCACAAAATTAATTCTTTATTTTCATGGCTCTCGGGCACCAATGCAGTGCTGTAGATGAAAAGAATCTTTGATTTCAAACAGAAATAGCTCCTGATGCTCCCTGAGGACTGCGAGTACTGCTGGGAGGTCTCTCGCCTTCTGAACTGTACGTCTGTGCAATGGTATGGCCCTTCTACCCACCCTTGGCCCCAGACATACCAAAAGGTCCGTAGAAATGCTAAGAGCAGAACGTCCTTAACCTCACTTTCTGTCCCTGTCCCAGAAACACTGTTAATCAGCACTAGCCTTCCTCTGCTCTCTTTCCCTTGTGCTGTGCAGATGCATTAGAGATAAAATTAAGCCCTTAATTTGCTTTGCATTTTCCCTCATGACTTACACGGCTTGGAGACTGTGGATGCATTCTGCTCAAAAAGACTCCCTGTGTCTATGAGTGTTTCAAATGTGTTTTATATACCAAAAATGTAAACAAATAGCTCAATGAGAATCCTTACTAAACCACAAAGAGCGGCAATACAAACACTTTAAGGCTTTGTTACACAAACACAATATACGAGGAGGGTCAGAGCCAAGAGATGGGAGAAATCTGATCTTAACTCTTCCTTGTTCAGTCCATGACCTGCCTGTGCAAAGGCACCGCTTTCCTGCTCACTCGGCCCTGTACAAACCTGCAATTCTGTAGGACAGCTAGCAACAAACCGTCTTTAACCCCATACTCTGTCTTTCTCCTGGAGACACTGCAGGTCTGACAGCATGAGATACCAACATCAGTCAGTACAAGCAAATTGGAGGGGTTAAGAAAAGAGGTTTAGCTGTTTGTTTGGGTTTGTTGGGGGGTTTTGCTGTTCTGGGTTGTTTGGGGTTTTTTTCACAATTTCAGACTGACCCTTTTAGAATGTTACCATGACTATGTTTGACTTGTGTTCTGGAAATTTCAACCCTAATTTACATTAGTTTTAGTTGATTAGATAAACCACAACTGCTTTCCCATCTTCTTTCCACATTTTAGAATTTTCTGTTTGAAAAAAAAAGTATGTTTTCTACTGTAACACATATTTAGCATGCACCAGGAAAACGAATGGTGTCTCCAGAGCATTTTGAAAAAGAAGGCTTTTAGCATGCTTCATTTTTCCAAAAGGGATTACTAGAAAGTCACAGGGTGAGATGATGTGATTTAGCCACGGATTTCTGTTTAGTCCATTGTTCTCCAGAGACATCTGCTTAACAGAAGCTGCAGCGTAATCTACCACTGAAAAGCCATTTAAAAAAAGAGTTGCCAGTACCTCAGCCCCGCCAGAAATTCCATTACAGCATTGTAGTTGCCCATATTCCAGCAGCATTTTGCCACATGTACTAAATATGAGAAGACTTCTCGTTTCTCCTCCATAGAACCTGCAGTCAGGATCAGCCAGGTAACCCACGAGCTCACCTTGTAAAATAAAACGGACAGTACAATCAGCCAAAACAATGTCACTTGGAGCATTCGCGCATACCTGATGGATAACGTGGGGTATTTTGATTTCCTTCTGTCAGGAGGGCATCAGTCAAAATTCTACTCATACACTCACGGCCAAATCACATATGCATTGCAAACACACCCCACACACAGACATACTCACGTTACAACAGTTAAATTATTAACTACTCTATAAATACTTACATTAAACAAAAAAAAAAATACTGTATCTTAATATAAGATATTCTGAATATACATTCAGGCTACGGAAGAAAATGAACAGCTTACGCTAGCGCTGATTTCTAAAGCTACCAGGGAGATCTGAAGTGTAAATTCTCATTAACATAGCTTACAAATCTCAGCCTCACACTGAATAACCCTTGTTCTTACAATATGGACAGTGAAAGTTGATAAATTAGAATTTTTATTTTTGCTTAGTTTCACAAAACTGGTAGTTGCATTTAATGTACAAATTTGCTAATTCCTATATGCACTGAACATTTAAAATAATTCACATTATCTATTGGCAAGATCACAAATGAAGTAAGCAAAAGAACCCCCACCTTCCTAAGTGTGACCATACTACCAACTTCTGTTTGGTGATTAATTAATGCCAGAATCAGAAATTAACTTAGTACATGATTCTGTTTGTATTTAAACAAATAAAAATCAAACCTTCAATTTTATCAGTGTGCAGATTTTCTTTCCAGTTTATGTTCCCACAACATCCATAAAAAGCAGCTATATTTCACATGGAAACCTAATTTAAACCAACTGTTCCTTTTTACAATATGATTCCCTGGGGGCTTGATTTTTGTCATTGTGTAAACACTTAGGAAGCAATAAATGTGATTTGTTTACTGACACCGAGTTCCATTTTTTGGTCCTGAAGGATTCAAGTGTTTACAGACAATACCAGTGTGAGGAGAGGCTTATAAAAATTAGAAAATGTTAATTCACCCCCCAGGGGTGACTTTTATTTAAAAAACCAAGCATGAGAAATAAAATCTAAATGCGTTAATACTAGCAGGAAAAAAATCCACTAAAAACATATAGGGCTTCCATTTTTGCAAGTCTATACAGACACAGTGTTCTGAGCTGCTCACTCCTGAGGGAGAACAGTCAAAGAATACAAAAAAATCTAAGTTACTATTTAATCTTTCTGATGCCCAAATCAATCAAGAACAACAAATGAGAAACATGCAGATCAGAAGACAAGCCATAGCTCCAATATGAGCAATGTGTATGTGTTAAAAAAAAAAAAAAAAAATCATCACATTTTTAAGACTGAAGAAATGAGGTTATAAAATCATTCTGGTTTTCGTATGGTGAGGATATACTCAGGAGTGCATACCACAGGGACAGGGATGCTCTAATGGGATGTGAGGATCAGGGGACAATGGACCTGTTAAGAAACAGTGTTCCACCTGCTCTAACCCTCATCAAACAACTTGGGTATGGAAGGCAAGAGCTAGAAGAAACCCACTTCAAATCTAGTGACAATTGAAAGAAAACAGGTTAAGTACTGTTTCAGTCATTCCTGTATGTTTTTATAACTAACGTGTAAGAACAGAAAAGATTAGGAGCAGATAACAGGTATACAACTTTCAACAAAGGCAGAACAAGTACCAGAGTCCAATGTCATACATATAAACATGCTGAAGAAGCTTTCCCAAACACAGCCTTAATGCACTGTCCCTGCAGAGGCCACAATACAAAAAAATAAAAACTATTCATATTGGCTGCCCTATACAAGATATATCTAATCGCTGCACTGGCTCTGAATGAGAATTTGAACTTAACTGAAATTTTATTTGAAGTGCTCAATTGGTTATTCCCAAAACGTAAAAACTGAATCAACAAAGAAGTGCATACCTGAAGAGCATGAAGGCATGGAAAAATACAAAAAAACCCAGAGTACTGCATGACACGGCGGTCAAATGAGGGCAAAACCAGAATAAAAGGTAATAAATTACATGCATAAAAGTATCAGAAATTGTGAAATAAAAGTTAAATCTGTGATTCAAGGCTGGCATAGATTTGTTTGTGTATGCTGGAATAAAATTACATATTGTTTTTGGATATTATTCCCATTTTCCAGAAATGGCTCTGTTAGGGAATGCAAATGCTAAACATGCAATCTCACCAAAAAAATTAATATTTGTTTGGTATGAAATACCAAGTGTGGTAATGCCAGTTTAATTAATAGGTGTTTAAACATTTTAAAGAATAATAAAATTCTAAATAGATCTGTTTTAATCTAAGGTAGTAAAGATGCAATGGTCAGGAGAAAACAGTATCAAAATTGGTAAAGAATGTCTAAAAAGGCAATTGAATTCAGACTCCCTATTAAGAAGCAACATTGAAACTAGGACAGGCACTTGTTGAAATTTTATTTAATAGAGAGTTTAGGACTGCTATAAACAGTTATGACGAACTCTTACAAACACTCTGTAAAAGCAAACAAAAGATGATGAAGGTCAGCATGAACGAGCCTTTGCAGCCTTGAGATGGCATATGTATATGTAAGAGCAAAATAAGGGTGCAAAAGGCAGTAGTCTCCCATGAAGTTTATGCTCACTCCTCTTGCAGGACAAGAATAGACTTACAGGAAGAGTAGAAAACATTTAAAAAAATCTTTCACTAAACAAGAAGGAAAAAGAAATTGTCTGAATCTCTAAATTTTAAAAGAGAATGGGCAAAGTCAGATATAATAGATTGGGCAAAATAAGGGGCAGAACTGAGCATCTAAAGATATAACCCACTCCTTAAAAATAACGAACACGCCAGCTTTAGAAACTTCAGTATTTTCATATTTCCTGGAGATCAGGAAAAGTGTGAGGAGCAGGCTGGGATAAGATGCAGATAATGGAAAATTTCATTCATATTGTTTTATGTGTTGATGAACTTAGGAATGAAACAGAATTGTTCCTCTACATGTGCTACAGACTGTTTCAACTTATGGTTCTTTTATGTCATATCTAGCAGTAGCCAGGAGTATAAATTGACCCTTCTGGTGGTTCTGAATAGCATCAGGTCTCCATGAAGTTTTTCTATGAATTATTCAGAGACTGTTGGTTGATTAACCTGAATGCATCATACAGCCCCCAGAACGGGGGATTATGGGCTTCTCTAAAAGCATAATAGCCTGATACCCCAAAACTGATTTCTTAGAAGGTTTAATCAGTCTGAGACTAGAACAGGGATAATTAAAATGCAACAGTACTGTCAGAAAGGAGGGAGCAGAGGAAAGGAGCTGTGAACAAATGGCGCCTCATTTCATTCAGTGAGGTTATTGCTGAGTGCTGTGCCTAACATCTGCAAAACTTTTCCACTCCTAGCTTTTTTAGTGAAGACAGCTGGAACGGGAGGAGAATTCAGTCAGGTAACAGAGCTGAGGGGGCGTTTCCCCAAAATTAAATGTGGTCCTGGAGCCCAGCTTGGAAACAAACCCAGAATTAATAAGTAGAACTACCAGTTATCCACTTAAAATGCCATAGAGGATTTTTCTCACAGAAGTTTTGAAGGTGAGAGATCTGGCTCAATCAGTAAGCTTTAAAGGAACAGAAAACCAAAGCTGAACTTCTGCAGGCTGAGGTCACTTCCCAGCTCTGAGCTCCCTGAAGATTTTATTCTTCCCAGGAAGATTGAACTTATGGATCCAAGAACTTTATCATGAAGAACAATATTCTAAATAAACGCATACTGAAATAGCTTGGGTGCGGCATTAGTTTAAGATGATTATTCATAATGACCATAGCTAAAATGAACAACATACAAACAACACTGAAATGCAGGTAAATTGAAAGGTCTGCAATTTTCAGGAAACACCATGTTTGACAACGTAGAGGAAACTCAAGTTTATTAATTAAAATATACACTCATTAAGCAATACTCAGTAAACATACCATGAATGTTGTGATTTATTGATAAATATATGAACAATCCAGAGTACATCCTCAAAGGAACGCCTCCATAGGAATCAACAACATTATCAAATGACTATATAGCTGCCACTGGATCCTCAAAATACCTGATAATGCATAAACTACATTTTTGCTGCCTGGGATGCATAAAGCTTCCTCTGCACAGACGGTGTTCAAGAAATAACAAACTTGCCAAGATCTTCATTCAAATGAAAGTTCAGAATTGGGATTCCTCAGATGTTGTCTGTATACATCTGAGCTAGATGCACCTCACACAAAAGAAAAGCAGGGAAGAACTCTGTATACATACATATTTCTTGGTGAATATGGAAATCACCTGGAAGTTGAATTGAAAACCCTGGGTACTGCACTTTGGCAAGCAAGTAGCACAGACAGTATTCTGGAATGGCACAGTTTATCTGTCACTAAAACCAGGTGTGATTTCTACCTCCAAGAGGGGGTTTCCAGCAGGGTGAACAGAGCAAAGGAAGGCTCCATCCTCGCCAGAAGCGGGCAGTGACTTCTGGACACTTCAGCCACTTGGATACAGAACGGCACCTCCTCTTCCAGCAGTTCATTCCTGGATGACTTGCAGAGCTACCTCCCCAGCTGCATCGCACCTGAGGAGCACCTAAACTGAGGGTGAAGTACCATCAGGTAGCCAGCTGCCTAGTTATCAGGCTGCCACTACAGCAGCATGAGGGCTCTGCGGCTCTGGCACTGCCTGAACTAGCTAGCTCCGGGACCAGAGACAGCACAGCCCAGTCAAAAGGGTGCACAGTAGTAGCCTTGCCAAGAAGATCAAAATACATTGCAAGTATTCATCAGCATAAGCAGTAACGGGTTTTGGACCAAGTTTTTGTGTTAGGTATCACTTTAACGTCAGATCACAATCTATACATCGACATATTAATCATTATTTCCTTAGTTTACCTTTTTTCACACTCAACTTACATAGTTCTGTTTACGTAACTCATTTTGAACTCCCTTGAGAACAGAAATCATCACAGCAAACCTATAATTAGATTTCCGCTGCACTGCTGATGAGTCTGAAAAGTATGAGAAAATGTATCCTGGCTTCATTAGTGCAATCCACATGATTGCAAGACACAAGAAAAGTCATAAATTGAAACACAATCCACTCAAGTTGATAATAACATTTGTCTTTTCATTCAGATGGATAAAAATGAGTGTCCTTCAGGATTACTGCATATTAATATTAAGTAGTAAACAAACAAAATCAAATCAAATAGATACTTAGTTAAGATTTAAGTATTTTCTGGTGACCTACTACAGAGAAGCACTGACAACATTGTGCCAAATTAATATCAAATATATTGTAAAGTATTCTCATTTGGAAATTTTCAGAGATACAGGAGCCTCCTCCAAATCTTAGTCTGAGCACACAGGATCTGCATCAGATGTCTGGGCAATGCAGTTTGTAGCTGAGCAACGAACTCAAACACAGTAGTACATCAAGATCTGTATAGTTTTAGGTTTTCAATACACTTTTTTTTAAGGTTTTTAGGCTTATCTTATTTTGATCAAAGTTTTCAAATAAATTCAACTTAAATATTGCTAATGCATTTGGGAAAGGCATAACCCAGTGTTAATATTCAAACATATTGTGAATATTTTTAAGTCAGTGACTAAGTCTCATTCAATGTTTCGACTTACTTAACTTGGAATTTTTCACAACTGTAGCAATGATCGACCTTTATTTAGGACAGATAAAGCTTCCTTTTTCAGGACATCACATTCCCAGAAGGCTCTCCAGAGATTTCTGTTCTGATTTTCAGAATTCCCTTTTAATTTTTATTTTAAAAAGGCAGTTAAATAGACAGAAAAGTTCCTATAACTCAACTATCAGAATTAATAGCAACAACACATTTTTAAACTTACAGCATTTTATTAATGAAAAACCCACCCTAAACTTTCAAACATGGAAAATCTGTATCAATCATTCAAAAAATAATATGAGACTATGTTTTTGACTGCCTGAATTACCACTGATTTAAAGTCATGTCTATATGCAGGCAAAAATACCCCAATTTGTCAGGGGCAGAATACAGCTTATTACTGATGCTCAGCTGCTTTTACTAATAGACTATGAAGGATATAAAAGAGACAACCATGACGGAACTTGATCCTCAAGGTATGGCACATGACCTTAAAGTCCTTAAAAGTGTAAATGACTGGACTGTTTACCACTTACTCTTTGGGAATCCTCCTCCATGCAGTACACAGGATGGAACAGCGTGTACTGCATGCTGAATTATTAACTGGATCCCTAAATTTGCCATGGATTTACTTTACTGCTTTTCTTCTTTTAGCTTTCTAATACTCGATTATAATAACTTGTATATATATAAAAATTATTTACTATCCTTTATATAGCTGCTAAAGAATGTATTCTGTGATTTATTATTTTTTTTGAATGGGAATTAATTTATTGTTTATCTTTTATCAGAATGTAAATGCAGAAGTGGTATTGAGGGAGGAAGCTGTTAAGAATCTCCACCTGTGAAGCCCAGTGTTTTGTCATTTGTACTGCTTTACACTCATTTCCCCAGCTTTTAAGTTTATAAGGCTTTTACAGCAATTCCCAAGCTACATATTTCAGTGGGTGATGCTACATGGAAGAAATGATGTCTTCTATTTTTATATTACATTTTTTAGGAGCTTCATAATACTTGAGAGATGCAGCTTTCAGAGGTGAAATTAGCAAACACAACTGTCTACCTGAAATTTAACACTTACTGTTGCCAGCAAGTAAAAGAAAATCTTTTGGCTTACCACAAAGTAAGATTACTGTACGTACCTTCCCTAACACATAAAAATCAGCCATGGATGTCTTTCTATAATAACTTGTAGCTGATTTAATTACTGCCTACACTGGAGTAAGAAAGCAAGCAATTTTTAATACTGACAAAATAAAGTATGTGTATGAGGTGTCTCTGAATACAAACCAAGAAGTTGATTTTTCAGGTACCCAAAGGATAAACATGACAATCTGTAATCCACTTAACTGAGCCATTCTGGTTTTAATGATTTTGTTTGATAAAAATCAAGAAATTTAAGTAAAATCTGAAGAACATGAATAATCCATGTAGAACAAAAACCCTCATCAGGTATCATGCAGTATTTATGGCAAGAGGGGAAAAAAACACACATTACCTTGTTTAAGAGCAGAATTCTCAGTATATCAGTGTACTGTGATTTCTCCCTCTTTAAAAAAAAATTAAATCCATCCTTCCCAACATTACAAAGTCTTTCCACAAAGAAAAACTGTTGTCAAGGGATATCATTCTTATAAAACTATAAGGAGCAGATTCATATTTATGAGGCCTTTTAAAACACTAGCAGTATTCAGCATTAGCAACCATGAGTTCCTTTGCATTGCTAACTGTGCACAAACCCATCAGTGCATACTGATAAGGATCACAGTATATAACACAGAACTGGTTTATTTTACCTGGGTTTCACTGAAGTTTCATTATTAAAATTTTTGGGCTTTTGGTATAATATGTAACATAGTTTTCAGATGCATTTTTTAAATCTGAGTATTTTAAATTGCATTACCTTCTGAACAGATGGTTCACTTCACATGCTTGAGTGAAACTGTATAACCTTACAAAGAACATTTACCGTTTTAAATCTGATTAAACACTATTCCAAACAAGGACTGGAAACAGTTTGATATTTGTACAAACACAATCTTTTAAAAAGTATTATGCAAACGCATTTAGGCATTGCAAAAAAATGCTGAACTAAGAGACAGAGCGCAATATTTATTTACATTCCATTATTTCAGTAAAATGATATGTCTCTGTTTTGCTAGTGAGGGTTTAAATTTGTGTTTTGAATGAACAATGAAGAAAACTTACAAATTTAAACCATTAAAAATAAAACTATCATTCAGTGTCCTAAGTAACCATATTTTTAATTAACTTCACTGAATAGAAGAATGACTTAGTGAATGATGAAACCATCCCAGCAGCAATGCTGCACCAGAGAAGTTCAAACATTTTTACCTTCTTAGCTTATTTTTCGGCAATGCAATCTTTCCAAAGAATCACCTTATATATTGAAGTTCGTATTTCGCATTTTCAGTTCCATAGTGGGACTACCTTCAGACAGCTGTTTGAATGATCTTTCAATCTGGTGCAACTTTCAATCGAAGACATCACAGTTGCTTTGTACACATATCTCAGTGTGGAAAATTAAACGCTTCATTTTGTTTTAAGTTTTTATTGCTTTTCTTTTAATTGAAGCTGTGGCCAGAAAGATCAAGTTACAAGAGACTCCATGTTTATATTGAGCAACGCTTGAAATTATTTAAAATGTTTACATAAACATAAATGTTTGCAACATGTATATTGAACTTACGTTTCTGTGGTTGCTTTGCTGGCAAGAGGCAGAAGAGTGGCTGGGAGTAAAAACCGTAAACATGCAACAGTCCAGGAGGGTAAAGATACAGAAAAAGAAACAGATGCCCAGGAAGACTGTGGCATATCATAAAGATACAATACTGAGTAAGGACCACATGCCACCTGAGCTAAAGAAGCAGGGCAAACTCATAATACCATACAGGAGTCAGAGAAAAGAACTAAATGAAGAAGAGAAAAGCCCAATAGGCAACAAGGACAGATGGAAAAAAGTATGTTTTTACAGTTCTCAGGGTCCTAAAACACACTTGGGTACCATTTTCCTAATCTCTTCCCAGCTACTAGGGCTCTGCTAACTCTGTAGAATCTCCTTAATAGTTTCCTCTCACAGTTTTTATACATCCATGAAAACTAAATTCTGGTAGTCAGTGCTCTATCAGAGTAGGAAAATATATTACTATGATTATTACTGTTATTTTTTATTATGTGCACAGACTTAAAGAATCCAAAAGCCAATAGTTTTGCAAAGCTAGATGTTACTGTATTTCACTCTCCTCCTCCCACTAATTCACAATCAGCTTTTAATTATATTTAGTAACAGGAAAGAATACCTGTCTTCAGCTTGAGTCACTGCCTTGCTCTTACAAGACTATATGATCAATTTGATATTATTAGAAGCAAATGAAATATCAGCTGTGTCTCACTGGTGAGTACATGTCATGCCCAAGTCTCCACTATCATATAACTACAGTTTTAATGGAACTTTTAAAGACTATGGGCTTTATTTACAGCTGGTGATACTGAATGTGTGTAGCCCAAAATCTTCATGATATATAAAAACCGAATAGCAAAATACCTTCTTTAATTATCTGTGTACATGTGGCACAGGCTACAATATAGCTTTAAACTCTGCTAGCACAGTTAAAAAAAAAAAAAAAGGTAAAAAGCTAAAATATTTAAGAATATTTGAAATATCTAAAGGTGGATTTGCTTCTTCCACTCCTGTAAATCTGAATTATTTACTGAATCAAAGTTACATGCTATAAACTGGCACATGTAACAGACCCACAGTTTCTTCTCAAATATATCTGGCTTAGCAATATACTTATACTTATTTATATAGGGATACTATGCATCCTTAAAATATACAGAAAGATTCTTCTCTATCTGAAAAAGATTTAAAGACATGCTAATTCCTGTATTTCAACATTTCCAAGTTTGGAGCTATACACTTCTTAAAAATACAGGAAAAGTCCATCATTTTAAAGAAGGCTTCCCTTACTGTCTTTTGGCAATAAAAACAGAATTGGAACAAACTTAGAATATTCTACCAAACTTATTTCATGAAAACCTTATTTAGTCACCTGCTGTTGAAAATTTGAACCAAATGCATTCAGAGTATCTGAAACAACGTTTTCTTCAAAACATTTATAAAATAATAGAACTGCTGATACTAACAGGTAAGGAAACAGACAACCCATAGGAACAAGATGTGTAACACAAATAGAATTTCAGGTCAAATAGGTTAAAGGGACAGAAATATCATTCCCTTTCTCTGATACCATTTGAAACCTCAAGCTGTTGCAAGAAGTGAGAGAAAAAACAACAGGATCCATTCATTCTAGTGCCCAATTCTCCCACAATACATTAAGTAAAAAATGAAGTTACTTTCCACGTTTTCAGTTTCTCCTTTAAATGTTTTCTGAAATATTACAAAGAATTTTTGTTAAGTTTTCAATACAGTACAGAGACAAGAAGTCAAAACACAGAAACTTTATGACAGCTGAGATTACAATCTGCCATCCTAGAAAATGACGATGACCACTGAATCAATGAAAGTTTAGGAACATATCTGGGGTTTAAAAGTGTAGCAGTTAAACTTTTTCCTTTTAGTAATTTAACTTCTCCTTGGACTTCGTATACTTGTTAAATCTAATCTAAACTTCAGGATTAAGGAACAACTGAAAAAAAGCTGCATTTTAATCACAGTATTATAAAAGAACATTTCCAATAAAGTTTCGATTTCAGTCATGTTTAGATGTGTAAGATAGTGCATGCACTGCCTAGAGGAGCTCTAGATGCAGGTGAACACAATATAATTTTCTCTCCTTTTTTTCTAAATCCAACAAAATTCTTTGTTTGGTTTTTAGTGTTTGATGCCACGCTGTTACATTACTCCAATAAAGTGATTGATTGGATCTGTTCTTTACATGCGAATTAGCACCTTGCTAATTGCAGAACACCAGGATGCATTTCTTCTTAAGCAGGCCAACCTATTTATTTATTTTCACTAATTCTGAAATATACATATTTCAAATCCATTATGAGCATGGTATCATTTCTCTCCGCTCTGTTCTCCTCCTCATTATACACCTGGTAATTATTACATAATAATCTATACTCTTTCTGCAGCATCGTATGTAATCATAGTGATTCAGTAATACCTTTTGTCTGCATCTCTCATCCTTCTGTAGTTATCCATCATTTTTAACTTTTCCTTTTTCAACTCTCCTGCATCTACTCCACATGTTGAAAAGTCCTCTAATTCTTTGATTATTTTTTAATTTAACTTTAGTTTTACGAACTATTTCTTAAACAGTAGTGACCAGACTTTCTATAGCAGCATTACAGAAGTTATTTAAACTTCAGTGGCAATCTCCACCATGACTATCATCTTTCTATAGTAACTCTAGGGAAGCGAAACCCGAAAACACATCTATATATGTAAATATTACAACTCTTTAGTGACTGTGCTATATGTCATGTGAACTTCTATCTGTCTGAAAACTCCATCAGAGACAGTAAATCCAGCAGAGAAACTGCAACATCAGTAGATTGTAAGATTGTTATTTTCCTGTGAATTTCTGTACAGAGCTGGAATGACCCAAAATTTTAAAAATACAAATGAAATACAATCTGAGAATGTATTCCTTCCAGTTTTGTGGGATTCAAGCAGATCGTTCATGACTGACCTTTCTCACTACATATTTTTGAAACAAGTCATCGGGTGTTCAAGCTCCCTGTCATGGCAGCCACCTTGATTAACACAGTAGGGAATAAACTGATACTTGGAAACCCATGACAAGAAAAGACACAGGAAAATACATAATGCTGGAATCCCCTTTAGTAACTGCATGTCAGGTCTAAGCCATAACCATGCTCTCTTCAACAAAGGCAGTTTCTGTTTCCCAGCCTCAGCAGCACAGGATTTGCCAATTGTATGTTTGTGCTACTATTTGTGGAGCGCTTGGCAGTAGCTTTAATCCATGCTATCCATATTTCATGTCTCTACACTACTTACACTACTACAATTTTTTTCCCTATCAACCTTGACAGTGGAAAGAAAAAATGTATACATGAAGAGGATCTACAGTGTTATAATTTTCATCTTTTATGAATATTAATAAAGGTAATCTATTTCTCCAATCGTAGTTGTTTGGGGATTTTTTTTTTAAGATCATATATCAGAAACAAAAGCCACTCAGTTATTAGTTTCATCCAGTATCTGTGACAAATAAAGGTATCTGCAGCTACAGTAGAGTACCTTGCTGTACCTCTGAATTCAAAGTCAAAGCACTCACTAAAGCCACGCAAAACAGGGCAAGGTTATCACAGCTCCCAGAAGTAAACGAATCGCACCTCTTCCATCATATAGAGGACTCAGTCCACTGACACCACGAGCAGACACTGACATTATGACAACTATGTTCAGATCGTTGCAGGTTAAAAACAAATTGTGTGGCTCTTCAGGCAAGGTATAAGCAGGCTGTGGAAACCTTGCCACAAGGACAGTAACAAAGGAGCTCTCCTAAACATTTAAGTTGGTTACCTTGCCTTTAAAGCAGGAATAGAGCTCCTGTTTCAAAGCAAACAAATAAAAAAAAATATCAGGCAAGGCCCACAAACAAAATTTATACCGCGTATCACTATTTATTTTTTGCATTGTCACTTGGTAACACTGAGATACTGGTTAACGTCTGGCTGGCCAAAAGCCTATTCAACCTTTGTCAAGGAACGGGCTCACACATCCCACTTCAACGCAAAGTCCTTCTGGCCTGAGGCACAACCACAACTTTTCTCCTTGAGTGTGAAGTTACTTGTGACCCAGATTTCTCACTATATGCTTCTTAACTTGGTTTCTGAATATTTTTTTTAATCCTTTTCACACTTTTTAGCTCCTCTCATCAGGCTCATAATGCTGTGATCTCAGCAATGCAATTTTACCTACTGCATAGGGCAACTGCTTTCTGATTCAGTTCTGCAAATCTTCATAGACCATTTCCATGATAAACGCTTAAGGCTGACCACTCACCATAAGTGCTTTCTCCTGTGTAAGTCTTTCCTATACCTTTGAGACCCCATTGAGATCTAAATACTGTAACTGATATTAAGCAACACTAACCAATAGTAAATAGAAAGGTTTACAGAAATGATTAGATGATATTCATACTCCATGTATCTTACCAGTAACAATATTGAAAATATTCACACTTAGCAAACAGTTTTGTAACAGCAAACATATTTCAAGTATAAGGGAACCATGTGATGTTTCCCAATATCTACCGCTTGATCTTGCACTCTGCAGTCAATAGGAGTTTTCACCTTCAGTCCTGAACGGGGGTTTCTGGGAGTTACTGGAATTTAAACAGTAAATAATAGTAGTAAAATTTACCTCGATAAGACCAAATTTTTTCCCTGTTTTTCACTTAAACTAATTTTTAAAAAGATATTTTAATTATTTGAAAATATTTTCATCTTCATTATTTTTAATTATTAATTTATTTTATAATACTCCTGCAGCCCTCATTCAATCTAACCTTCAATGAAAATGTCAGTATTTTTTCTATTAAATAATTTCCTTTGTGTAACAAAACACCAATTATTGACTGTCATTTTAAATAACTGTTATAAAGCATTCCTCATGAATATGTAGTGTCAGAAAAATTACTAAAAAGCATATTGCTTTATGAAAAATCCTCTATATACTATAATTGCTCATTTACCAGAACAATGGCATGAAATTACTTTTTTCCCATTATGCGTAAGAAGCTTGTCATCCTCAAAGTCATTCTGGCCCCCACATCATAAATACACTTCAGTTATTTCTATAGGCAATGCCAAAAAAAATCAGCAAGTGCTCACTGACTTCTGCCAACAAAAGCATGACTCTTCGCACAAGAATTTTCTTGTCATTTATAAACAAATACATTTTGAAAGTTCACGCTTGTTATTGGCTATGGCAACTGATATATTCCACCATAAGACAAAGCAGATAGCAAAACAGTGATTTATTACAAGCAGTAAATATTGTACAATAACTCCATTTAAACATATAACATCTATGTTTAAAAAAGTTATTCCAGACTATACTTAAAATAATCCATTGCACTAAATATTATATAATCCATGCAACAGATATTCAGGAATTAATTCAAATTATATGAAAAATTATCCTGTAGCATCACCAAACAAGTGAGGCTAGACTACAAAAATTGCAAAATCACAAACCTCAAATACTAAAAGATAATGTTGACTATTTTACCAAAAGGCAACCTTAATGTTAAAACTCTCATTGATATGGAATACTCTCAGTCATTTCTGATGAGACTTCTTCACCACCTACTTGCTCTTCAATCCTGTGATTGTTCAGTGTCAGAACACAAGATGGTCAATCTAATTTCTACAGCTAATTGCAAAATGTCCTAACAAACTGCTCAGGCATTGTGCCTCACCAGGTCATACTAGAGCTCTGCTTAAAGACTGAATGTTGTAGTTGCAACTTTTATTTATGTTCCCATAATAGAATTAGGTGAGAGAAGCCAACATATTTAAACTATTTCAGTTCCTAAATCTCAGTAACATGCAAGAAACAAGAAACATACTAAATACTCATTCACTGATTTGTATTTGCCCAGGAAGTTCACTGCGGGTTAATACATATTCTGCTCTATCTCCTTAATTTTGTGCTGTCTTTTTGATACCTGCACAATTTTCACCTCTTATTGAAGTATAAGGATGCAGTAGATAACAAACTAAGAGAGCGTAAATCAAGACTCTTCATTTTATTCCACTTCTACGAATCTAGCAACTGCTAACATCGCACATGGTTCACACAAAAAAAGGAAGAAAGAAATTGTTCTATTTTTCTGCAGCTAAAACCTGAGGTTTTATTTAGGAGGAGGGGTGTTTGTTTTTTTGGGGGGGGGTTGGGTTTTTTGGGGTGGATTTTTTTTACCGTTTTATCAACCTTGATCAATTTTCTATTAAACTCATCAGAAGATCACCTTACTAAAAATAAAGTAAAATCTTAGTAAAGAACTCACAATTTGGCTTATGGAAACGTGTCATGCCAAATGACACTTCTTTGTATAACAACATTCAAGACATACATGGTGATTAAATAAATAAATAAATAGTGCAGATTAACGTAGTTATATTATACAGAATACAGGAACTTCTAGTTTATAATACTTCTATGCTGACTCCTAAGATCATGCTTAGTCTACAAAAATCCAAAACAAATAAATAAAACTCCAGCTCCTGAACAAAATAATAAACTGACTGAAAGCATACCCCATACTGTCAGTATAAATACAAAGACATACAAGTCTGTAATCTTTTTCTTCCTGTTTACTTTACAATGTTCAGGAAAAACTTAGGTTGCAGTTTTCCAAACTCACTGAGCAAATCGGTCACATAACTCCTGTTAAGTTCAGCGGAAGTTATTTAGCTAAATCTCCTGGTCATCTTAACTTACGTTTCAAAATTCGTCATTACAGCTGAATTCAGCTCTGAGAGAGAAAGGAAATCACTAACCCACAAATCAGGTAATAACCCCTATGAAAAGTAATTTAAAAATTTTGTCTTACCTCATTAAACCTTGTCACAAGATCTTCTACAGCATTATGTTCACCATTGGGGGAAGAAAGAATAGTAGCAGATATAGAAGCTTTAATAGACGGCAGCTTGCTTTGACATTCAGCATTACCCAAATCCCTGGTTAAAAAGCAGAGGTAGTCAATGGGTAAGACTTTCCGGTAGAGCTCCTGCTCCTGCTCGGTCAGAATGCTGGCAACCTCCTCCGGGAACTGGATGAGGTGCTGCAGTTCAATCAGCTCTTTGCTGATACCAGCCACGTTGGAGGGAAGGACGCTGGAGCCGGCCATAGATGTACACGCTTGACGTTCTAAAACAAAACAAATAAAAAATTTATTAGGTTTCACCTTTAACTCTTGGACTGGGCTGTGCAAAAGCAAGACAACTTGTTCTTTTTGTTCTGTTTAACTGTTCATTCATTTATCCGGCAGTACACTATATCCTAACTACTTTATACTTAAACAACCTAATACGTTCTTTTAGTTGGGGTCTTTCCGCATATGTCTTTAAACTACATGTGGTATCAGCTAGATAGCTGCTAACTAGGGCTTCTGAGATTGTTAAGCTACCTGCCAAAACGTGCTTGCTTCCTGACTTAGCCAGACGCCTGCTTCAGTCACCTGCCGCCTTGTCAAAACTTCAAATAAAAGGGCCATCTGGGCAAGGTGTGGCTCTGTTGTGCCTCCATATGAGTCCGCAGTACAGAGGGGTTGGAGGCCTTGATTGGGGCATTGGGTCTCTGCTGCCACAAGAAATACTGTAAAATGATCGCGTAAAACCCACGTGGTCAGCATTTTTCTTTATGCTCCTCTTACTGTAAGATACGATTTATCTGACCTCACTGCATGGTGAAACTACACATCCGAAGTTACAAAATATTTTTCATTCCTCTGGGAAAAAAATGCATGTATTTGGAAGTATGCATGTTTTACCCATTATTACAAAAGATTCATGGTAGTTTTATAATATCCTAGCAGTGATGTCCCTTGAAGAATAAAACTTTTCCTAAGAAGGAAGAAGCTAAGCTTTTTAAGACCTTGTGGGAAGCCTGAAACATCACCACAATGATTCCAAAACAGTGAGTATGAGTCTTCCAACTAGATAAGTTTAGAATGGGCTCTCTGAACAATAATTTTTCAAGAATTACTTAAATGTATAAACAGTCATAGTAGTATATTTGGTACTCTTCCTCCTTCCCAGGAAAAGAAGTTTATTTTTTTGCATTGCTTCATAAAATACCTTTAGAGATTTTTTGCACACATAATGGAGGTACACTCCAGATCTATCTTTTACTTCAGTTTTTTTTATATCAATAAACTGTCATTGCACTGAGGGGGCAAATATCCTTTCTGTTCTCTGAAAAAGAAAACCAACCCAAGTTCATAATGACTGATTACAATTCATCCTCTTATAATAAACATTAAATATGCTACATGAGGTTTCCCTTGTTACGTTCATTTTAGGCAAACTATTATCAATCCGTGGGAAGTTAAAAAGACAGAAAATTGCCTTTTCTTAATATATTCTACTAAAAGTCAAAAGACAAATTATAGCAATCCTAAATAAAGCCTTTGGGCTAACAGAACCTGTTGAGAATTTTTCTGAAAGAGCCAAAGAGTAATTGTTTCTGGACCTAGACTGGTGAGGAAAAAAGTAATGGCCTTAATTTTCAACAAGCAACATCCTGGTTACATAGTGGGGAACAGGAATAACTTCAAGGATAGTGAAGTAGTGCTGTACAATATCTGCAGACATCAAGAAATCTCTGTCACTGAAACTCCTGCAAGAAAGATCAGGGAGGGGGGAGGAGACAGTTAAGAACACCATGTTGACATGTTTTGGGCAGCAGGCGAAGCGCAGTGAGCTTCTGGGCTTCCTTTCAGTCTTGTTTGCTGTGATTCTACGTGAGACTCCAATTCTGTTTTCTACTTCAATCTGTGAAGATCAATTCTGAGAGGTTTCATAAGGAAAAGCTCTTAAAGCTCATTTGCACTGTCCTTGACTTTGCAACAGAACATAAGCTTATGCGAAAATAAAAACAATGCAAAATGTAATGTTCATTTTATACACAGGGATTGTGTATTTGCACAGTGCTTTGCATATATGGACTGAACTGCCACCGTCACAACCAGCATTATCTCAGAAAGAGGAGGATATGGAAAGCATGACACAAACATCCGCTACCACCTATTTACTCTCTAGAAGTCACAATGCCTCACTGACGCCCCGTGCATGACAGCTCTTCGCACTCAAGTGCTCTCCTGGGAAATAGAGGCACCCTGCCAGTGAGGAGAAGGCAGGAGAAGGCAGAGAAAGGACAGCCTGTACCAGCCTCTCCTGTGCTTCACTGCTGAAACTGAGAGTGTACAGGTTGTGTCTACGTTGTTAATTTATTTTAGATCACAAATGCACTTTCGAAGCGAATCTCCCAAACATCCTCACTGTGCTTTAGTTTACAGTCTTGGAGCACACAAACTGGATCCTTTTCAGATGAAACTTCACCAGAAGATGTGCTCCCAGAAGGCAACTAACACATCCCAAATGCTATCAAGCTGTAGCTGTTAGTGGCATCCAAGTTCTGGAGAGGACACTGAAATCAGGAAAGGACAGTTGGACCAGACAGGTCAGATTATGGCTTGGCTGCAGGTGATCACATAATGCAGGAGACAAGACAGCAAGTAGCATGGACGATGCAATGCCACAGAAATACTCATGCTTTGCAAATTCAACATTGTTTGGTAACTACAATTATAAACACCTTATATCTATCAATACAGTAGGAAAGGAAGGCGTAACTCTATAAGGAGTGCTCAGTCAAGTAGTAACTGATGGAAGAGAGATAAGACATGAATGAAGATGAGCTGCTGCCCAGTGCAGTGCTTGCTGCACTTAATACAACCTCTCACGTCTAAGAACAAAGCTCAACACACTGAAGTGACCAGAGCTGGTGGCTCCACAGTGTATCTCCGGACTGCCAGAAACTACTAGGAATACCTCGTTTGAATTTTATTTCACTAGACTGACTGCCCATTGATCAAGTCCAGCACAAAGCTAATGCAGGGATTTTGAAAGCCTTTAATAAAACTACCTGAGAGACAGCATCATCTTCTGTAATGATGGCTTCACAAGCCAGTTTCATTCTAACAGAAAAATTAAGCTGTCAAAATCTTTTCATGGAAGCTAAGCCAAGATGATTCAAGTCACAGGCTAAACAAGATCAGTCACTGGTATTGCTGGATTTGGATGAAGATCAAAAATAAATAAAACTCCTCCTGATTCAAAAAAGCATAATTTCAAACTGGTATTTATCATTTCTCCATTAAACTGGAGGAACTAAACAAGTGCTGCATCTTATTATAAGAGTCCATGGAACAAGCTGCTGCAGCAAGATTGCAGCTGATATCCCGGGAGAGGCGTACAGGCCAACAGAATTATAAAGGCTCACAGCTCATGGCTAAAGTACGGATATAAATACTGAAGAAGTGGAAATATAACTTATTTCTGCTGACTCTTTCTACACCTAGAAATATCTCTTTCATCCATAATTCACATTTTTGCAAGTCTTGGTTGTTGACATACTTCACCTCTCCACATTCTGATTTTTTTATCTTTCCTCATTCCAGTCTTCTGTGTTTTATCACAGAAAATCCAGGATCCTCACCCTCAGCTTCACTGCCCTCCATGATTTACACTCTGCACAAGAGCCTGCCCCTTTTTCTTTCTCTCTTCTTATTTGCCTGTACTAAACTAGTCTTTTTTCTGAACTATTTTTTTGTCTCTTTTTTGTGTCTAAGACTTTTATAATTTTTCACAGCAAGAACTGATCTCCGCTTCTCTGTTTCTGCTATAAAACTCCCTAACCAGTCTCATCCACAAGTCCTCTAGCTTTGTGTTGCCAGTTTATGTTCTTCAGGAAATAGATCATATCTTTCGGTGCCTCAAAGAAAGACAAGGTCCTTAGATTAACTTTGGCTTTCAGGCCAAAATCACAGTAGATTTTGTTGTTAGAGTTCAGGCAGGATACAATCCTCACTAACATTAGCTGCTGCTGCTGCAGTAAATGGTATTGTTCTTTATGCTCTACCACATCAAATTATTGCTAAAACTAGTAGAAGAATATGAGGACCCTGACTATTCATTTGCAAGTTATCTAAAGCTGGAATTGATAGCTTTGCTTATCCTTCCAATAAACATCTGAAGGAGATAATCTTTTAAATAGCAAGCACTGCTTTTATTAATCAAAACAAGATAACCACTGCCTAGCTTTAAAAAAAGGACTCATGAGTTGACTTAATCATTGCTGATACACATGGAAACAAAAAGGTCTTGTCTTCTCTAACAGAAGAATAATCTAGTTAAGAATGAGAGAAAAATACAGAATACCTTCTTCAGGATATTACTCAGCTGAAGCTCATCATAAACTCTATAAACCACTGTCTCAAGAATTACTCATTTTTATTTTTTTAAAAACTTTCTATGAGGTTTAGTAAAAAGCTCTTCTATCGACAGATTAATTTCAAAGTAACTCAGCCTTTATTTCTATAAAATTTAGAATTTCCATACATCTTGTATATATATAGGTTCTATAAAAGCTATACTGAAAAAATAAATTCCAAGCATATAAGTAAAAACTGTGTGTGCATTTTTGTGTGTGTATACAAAAACGTTTCAAGACAGTCTTGAAAAACTTTTTTTCTGGTAATTTTCTCTATTGAACCATATTATGTTTGTGTTTGCAATATTAGCAAGAGGTTGATTCAGTATTTTTTTAATATGAAAAACAGGGAGTTCACTTTAAAGAAAAATGCAAATAAACTTCTATAAATAAAACCATGAAAAATACTGCTAGAAGGCTAGTGTTAATTATCAAAGTGGATAATTATTATTTCAACTATAACTATTTCAAACTGGCAGAGGGTGGATTTAGATTGGATATCAGAAAGAAATTTTTCACTGTGAGGGTGGTGAGACACTGGAATAGGCTGCCCAGGGACGTTGTGGATGCCCCATCCCTGGAGGTGTTCAAGGCCAGGTTGGATGAGGCTTTGAGCAACCTGGTCTAGTGGAAGGTGTCCTTGCCCATGGCAAGGGGCTTGGAACTAGATGATCTTTAAGGTCCCTTCCAACCCAAAACATTCTATGATTCTATGATTTGTAATCATTCATAGAATTTTTCCACATTTGTATGTTCTACTGAACACAGGAGTTATGTGACACATGTAATATGTCCTAAGAATAGAAGTAAAATATGTATGTTTACCATATTTCTTGTAAAGCTAAAATTAAAAGGTGCTTATTTATTAAATTATATTTCATCATGCACACAGATAATTTATTAATACACATTATGATATAAAAGTTGAGCTGCTGCCATCAATTTTCTCTAAGCAGTAATTCAGGATTGGGTTTGAGCAAAGTAAGTGGAATTCATACAAGACAGAAGGAAAATAAATACAGCCCCAACTGTAATCACACCAACGTCAAAAGTCCTAATACTAGATAAAATTACAGTTGCCATCCATGCAATTTGTACTTTGATAAAATCACATCGCTTTCCATGTGAATCGTGACCAAGTAAGGACAGTGCTAAAGAATTACTTTCATCCCAACTCAAACACAAGTCATACATTTGATACTTGTAGGAACGTGCTATGCCTATGGGAACACACCCAGGGAAAAGCCACTGTATTTCTTAAATAAGGACAATCTCAAGACTAAACCTGCTGAAAAGAGGAAAATTGACTTTTAACAAAGTTTGATGAATTGACAAATGAGATAACTGGATTTGCGTCTCAGTTTTATTTCTAGGTTGCTTTTCTATCTACACTTACTTGGGGGGGGGGGGGAGTATTCATTCTGTACATTCAAAACCCAGCAGTTTGAAAGCAGTAAAGTGAAAAATTACAATCACTAAAAAAGTGCTCCCTCTCTAGGCGGCTACTGGGGGAAGATCCTGTGATTATGACAAACTGTATTACAAAGCAGAAAACAGATTTCAATAGCTGTAGGAATAAAAGTAATTATTCAGACTATTATAATATCTTATAACTCAGTTGCTTTTTTGATAACAGACTTTGCTTCCATGAAATTATACTACTGTGACTGAAATTACACAAAAATTTTAGATTATTTTTCTCATCTGATTCTAAAAGGTAATGCAATAAATGGATTATAATAGAAGCCTTTTTAACAAGTCATGCTACAGACATCATCCAAACTGTCCGTATGGTTTAAGAGAACATATGGATTATGTTTACAGTGAGAAAATAAAAGCAGACCATGAAAAATAAAAATTGAAAAAGAGCCACAGGTGAACAACTGTCAATATATACAATACAGAAGTGTTCTGTTCAAAAAAGAGGAAAAATACAATAAAAAGCTCCCCCAACAGAAGATATATGACAGTTTAATTGAACAGCAGCTTCAGATACAGATCAGCATAACGGGGGATAGCATTGCTTTGCTGTCCCTTGGATGCAATATATCTCAGCGCCGTAATAGCCAAACCAACAAGCTTTTGTTAATTTCCTGTTCCTCTTCTGTATAATTAAAAACATATCTCTCTCTTTTAATGAGCATGAATTCACCGTTATCAATTTTGACTGCAAACAACTCACTCCAGTATCAAAGGGCCTGATATTAAACTCAGTGGGAAGCTTGCCACAGAACAGGATCAAGTTCAAGTTGAATTTGACTGTAGAAACCACTGAAATTAACAGACCCCATTTCTTCTTCAAATTTACTTATGAGTCGAGTAATCAAAGACTCAGAAGACAAACAATGGTCTCTTCTCCATATCCCTAAATCTAGCAATATGAGCTACCTCTTAAAACTGCGTATCGGCATGCATTGTAAATTATGAGCAGGGGAGCTCTGGAGCTACAGGGTACTTGCACTAAATAAAATTGGAGTTCAGTATAATCTGAGCATCAGTAAGCAGAAGATAACACTCTGAGCAAAGGAAGATTCCCAGATGATGACTTGAAGAAAAGAAGATTAATTTAGCCAGAGTCTGTATGGAAGATAATCCTTTATTAGACCAAATAATATTCCAGGCACACTCTGGGGGCACAAGATCTTTTCCAGGTTTGGAATAGAAACAGCAAACTTCACAGCTTGTTCAAGAATAACTGCTTTGAGTTTAATTTGATCATGGTAATAGGAAGACATTGGAGAAGGTGATCTTCTCTGGTAGAGCAGCGGCAAGTCATCACCATGGGCCAGGTGAAAAAAAACAATAGTTTCTACAGTACAAGGGAAAAAAGAAAAAGGTAGAAATCACCTGTAGAACAAGATTTTGCTGGAAATAGAGCACTACAAAACTGTAACACACAGATATTTCCATTGAGGCTGAGATTTTATTGTTGAATAGGGTTATGAAACCTCTGGAGAGGATTTTAAAAAAAGGCAGCAACCATGCTGAAGTATAATTGTATTAAATTGCAATTGTGTACCACAAAATCCTGACTGATGAACTGACCGGCATAGCAGAATTCAGCAAACAGAAAGATATGGAGTGCTTGTAACAACCACGTACTCTCAAAATCACTTCTTGCTTTAGGAAATGGCAAAGGGTTCAGTTTTGAAAACCAGACTCTGAACTGCATGCTCTTTTTTATCTTTTGCAATTATAGCATGAATCAAATGAAATCCCAGAAAAAAATGAAATGTATAGTTAGAGATACAACCTGCCTGTATCATTTCTGACTTGAAACAAATTTGACTAAACAAATCACATACTCATCAGGACAGCTGAGATGTATAGGCATGGGAAAGAATTGTTTAATTTTTTTTTTATCACAAAGCTGTAGATAAACACTCTCACAGGCTAAAGCCTATGCACAGAGAAACATTCATTCAAATTTTAAAGTTGAGTTAAAGAAGATGAACATGAAGGATTTATTAATATTAATAAAGTACAATCCTTGTATTTTTCAGAAGTTCCTACCCATAAGTATGTACTTGAAGACCCATTTAAACCGTATTTGTGGTTGGATTCAGAAGATCCTGGTTGTAAACTATATATATGAGCACAGACATAATACATGGAAGGAATTTAAAGTATCAGCATGATTTCACCACACCTGAGACTGCCATGCCTGCCTCCCATCACCCCCAGTGTACAGCTACATGCTGCCCTGTGTAATTACATCTACATTGCTGCTCAGATTTCTGGCAGCATATGCCAGGGCTTTTACCACTCCACCAGCCTGAGTCATTCACGGAAATATTTTGCAGCATACAGAAGAAGAATTTGGCCGCTCATCTCTTAATTACCATATACTGTCAACACGTTTAACCAACCATTTCCTGCTCCGTATGCAGTTTGGCTGGTACTGGCTACAGCTGATAGAAACAATCACAGACCTGTCCATAACAAATGGATCCATTGGTTTTGCTTCTGGCTGTATACTCACCAGAAAAAAAGATGCAGATAGTAGCACTGTGACAGTAATTTTGACTCTGCAAGAACAGCAGCAGATCTCAGAACAATATTTATCCCACTTGATGCTAATTTCCTGATTCCTCTCCATTTCAGGCCAACTAGCAAAGAGCTGGGATTGCATCCTCATGCAGACATAAGATGACTAGCAATGCCTCCAGAATACCCGTGTAAGAATCAGTGTAATATTGTGGGTTAATCCCAGCCAGCAAACATTTCTTCTGCACCTGAAATAATTGGCTTTGAACACAGGGCCTTAACAAATTACCCTGAGGCTTCCACAGTAGCAAATAGATACCTCAGCTACAGAGGGCACCTAGTGTTATGCAAGGTTTGGCTGAACATAGACATGTTCTTAGACATTAAGTAGAGATGAAATCAGCAGTGTGTACCGCCAAAAGTCTGAAGAGACCCACCATCTACATGTTTAGTCAGAAAGCAGCCTTATTGCTTCCAGTCTACATGTCTGGCAATGGGCCACCTGGGCCCTGCTATTTTAGGGGACCTTCACCTATTGCTACAGTTCCTGAAACTATATCCGGATTTCAGAACACCTGCCAGAAGAAGGTTTAATTATAAATTTGGTAGATAGACAGTGAGCGTCTGATCAGCTGGTTGAAAATTAGATCTCAAAAGCTGTTTGATACCAACATGCCACCTGTCTTGCTGTGGCAGGCTGCAGCCCGCACTGTGCAAGAGTGGACACAAGATTTTATTGCGTCAGGGGCAACTATCATCATGAAGGCTGGCTGAAGGAATTCAGGGAAATAACGGCTGACCTGTAAATCTACACCTTTGTATGACAGCATAAGAGATACGTGGAAAGGCTGTAAAGAGGTTAATATGACACTGCCACACTTGCTGTTGAACTGTTTTCAGATTTTTCATTATTTTCCCGCAATGAAATCCCATGTAATGAATCTCCTCCTCTGCCAATCTCCTGGAGATGTTTTCAGAAATACTCCATTTTCACATACATTTCACAAATCTTTCTCCTAAAGGTTGCCACAGTGGTAGAATCTTGACTTGAGCAACACACCAGCAGGAGGATTCTCTATGCAGCATCTGTATTCGAGACCTTTTTAAATATTGGATATAAATACAGTATACCACATGGAATGTTAAGTTCAAATGCTAAATAAATGTATACATAAATTACCAGATAAATTCCAGCACATAAGAAAGAAATGGTCAAAAGGGAAGATTTATGTGTTGACTTTGGAAGAAAAGAGTGTTCTAGAAAAAGAACTGTTCAATTCTCACTGCAAAATGAACAAGTTACTGCCTGAATTAAAGCAGAACCCAAGCTTTAACCTCATCCACAAAAACTGATACAAAGCACATCCAAAATTGAAGCAGGAGTTTCTGTGCACTGACAGAACAAAACTAAATTAAAACGCATACAACTTTGAGTTAACCCTGCAATAAAGAAATATCCAGTGTTTAAACAGCGTGCAAGAATTTCATATCAGGTTCCAGTATTTGAGTATTTTGATCAAGATGGATCAAAATTAAATTTATTTTTAATTTTTCCATTTACATGAAGTAGAAATTAAGTAATTTTTCAGTTTTAAGAACAAAACAACTCTGTTATGAATCAGTGAGAATAGGAGAAAAGTTAAACAAAAATGTAATTTCAGAATACATATATACCTGTAGAAAATAAGGATGTCAAAAAGAACATGTATATAAAGTTAGGTACCCAATTAAAGCAGAGGCTCATGATCTTGATTTTTTGTATTTTCTTTATTTAGATTAGGGACTTTTTAAATTTGAAAGACTATACAAACTGTAGTTGCAGTAAAATATAGCATTCATAATGTAAATAACTGCAAAACTGCAACAACAGAGATTTGCAATGTTTCAGAGCCTCAGCCTGGAAGCATTCCTTTCTAGCCTGAGGGTACTGGTCTTCCACATCAGCAATCCCTGCATTTAATGATGTGCTGTAGTTTGCTCCTCGGCTGCACAACTTTTAACAATTACCACAAACACAAACCCAAATTGCATTTTTGGCTTTAAGATCCTCAGAAATACATTTTGTAACAAACATTATCTTCCTTACTTTGGTCTCACCCTAAAGGCCAGATCACGTGTGACTAGAGACCCTTCAAGGATGGGGGGGAAAGAGGAATGTCTGTTCCCATCTTGTCCAGTTACCCAAATACTGCAGAGAAGAGGAATGCCTAAATTGAAGAACTATTTCAATGAAAATCGTCTCACTTTGGAAAAGAATCATTAAATATAGTCCTTTGAGGTAAAAATTATAAGAATGTTCACTATGGCTTCAGTGTCATACCAAGTGAAGCAAATATTAAAAGTGCCACTCATGTTAGTGATACAACATGAAGACTTGATGCCAATGTAAGAAATGAAAGTATTATGTCAAAGAATGAGAATTAAGTAAGATCTGGTAAGTGTACAGTCGTTATGATTAATGATTCTTGCCTTTTGAATCTTTATATAAAAAACAATCCTGTGCATGATTATCCATGTAAATGAAAGGAGGCAATCTGCTGCGTAAGGTATTTTCGTTGTTATTCTTACTGATTATTGGAACAAAATTAATCCAAGTCACATCCAGTAAAAACAACAACACTTGATTAAATGTTCCCAATTTAATCCCTGAAGCTTAGCAGTGAAAGAATTTTAAAGAAACGTAATACACTTGAAAAAATGTTTGATCAATTCAGAGGTTTCATCATTCTGGCCTGCTTTCAGCAGTTACCTAAACAGAATCCGACCAGAATACTCATTTGTTTGAGATTTGTCCTCTACATAATGATTTCACAGAAAAAGGACAGAGAATAGAACCACTAACAGCATATACTGTTGATTGTGCACTTGTGTTCAAAATATCTTTGTGTGATCTGCTGTTCAATTTTTTTATATTACGCTTTGAATGATACAAATTCAACTTCTTATCTGCGTAATAGTAGTGGAAATCCTTCAATCTACACCTTCACCACTTAGCTTTGGTGAGGGTTCTGTTACTCACTCTACTGCATGCTCTGAATGTTCCCTGATGATAAGAACATTTAGTGAATGGGAGAATTACTTTATCAGCTATAATTTAATTTGATATCCAAGATTTTTAGATTTCAAACAAAAAAACCCCAAGAAATAGATCTGTATTTGAACAAAAATGTAAATTTAACATACACAAAGAAATGCCCTAAAACATAACAGAGAAGGTAGTGTGATGTACTAAGGCATCAGTCAGAAAAATGTACTGGAACATCACAAAACTTCTGTTATAATATTTTGATATTATTCATGTCAACAGCGTACAGCAAGAAGAACCTACCAAGAAGAATATGGCTTTTCAAAGTCCTGTTATAGAAAGTACCAGAATTTAGAAAGATACTTAACAAAGATTTAATAAGAATAGCAAATTCTATACTACTATAAAGAAATAGTTATTACAGTGCAGTAATTCTGCCTCTGAGTTGAAAATTCACTACGCAGAGGAAAATATGAAAAGACTCTCTCATACAAGAATAAATGAATGAACCAAGGACACATATGTTTAAAAAAGAAAAAAATGGAGAAGAATGATGAACTGGAAATAAATTTAAGGGTTTCACAACGGTGTGAAGGGAAAAGATAATACTCTTAATTCACAACCATTTAGTACTTGCACTTCATTATTAAAGAAATGGCATACAAGTATTTTAAGACATACTAAAAGAGTATTCACTGGAACTGGTCAAAAAGAGAGGGGGACCTTTAAGATGTGAAAATGTATCCGTAATTAACTGACAAGAAAACTGCTGGAAATTTCAGTCTTATTTAATGACCCACTCACTAACCTGACTGCAGCCACAATATCCACTGGGAATGCATGCAGCAGATGCATGCTCGTCCCACATGTCGTACAGTGTGCCATCACGCTACCTCTACCCCCACACATCCAGAGATGCCCTACCCCAGGCTTGGTTTCTGCATTCAAAATATTATTTTGTCTGTGTCCAATTTAGAGTGAGCAAAAAGCACAGACGAGCCCCTGTCCTTGCTGTAATCTTTACATATGTTCCTAGGTAAACATAGATACAATCTCTTAAGTTTGAATTAAAAGAAATTAAGGCTAGCTATTGCAGTTGGACTAGATGATTGCTGTAAGTCCCTTCCAACTGAATTATTTTGAACTATTCTATTCTTTATATTACTTAATTTTTTTTCTTGTAGTTGAAGGTAAATTTTTATTCTATATATCATTTACATTTTTTTTCTTTCGTTGGGAGTTAAACGTGGACTATCTTCAAAGCTAGTATTAACAGTCACGTTTAAGACCTACCATAAAAGCAATGTTGGACTACACAGGCGTAGTCTCATTGAGTTAAGCAGGTATGTTTTAAAGGACTATACTTGGAGGCATTATAAAAGGTACTTTGGCTTCAAAATCATTTTAACACTGATACACATCTTCATCATTCATTGGCTGTGATAGAGAGGCATAATGAAAGCAATAAAAAAGGATATAAAGCAAAGACAACTAGAAACAGGTTTTACTCTTTCTCTGAGAAATATGGTATCATGGTGTTCTACATGTGCTCTCAGGTCAAAAAGTTTGTTACTTAACAAATACTTTAAAAGAAAAGTGTAACAACAGTACAGTAATGTAACATGTTTCTTCCACCTACGTTCTGCAGTACCACAGAAACAAGCAGTTGGAGATGCACGCCAGCTGAAAGCTGTGGGAACCTCTACAAATGTCTGCCAATGCAGGTAGCCAAAGACCCCTGGAGAGTATCTTACGTATAAAACTACAATACACAACATGCAAAGGGATCAGTGCAGGTGGCTTTCCTAATACATGTTTATTGTTTCAGTTTGGGGTGGATTAACGTATGTTCTTTTTTTCTTCCCCCAGACATAGTTTTTTTTCTCCAAGCTCATTGGTGAATATGTAGTATCTATTGAAACTAGACTACTCTAAATGTACAAGAAATGTCAGGAACCCAGGCTAAGAATAGGAAAGCCTGTAACTACAGAGCACTAAAATCAAATTTTTGCCATAGGGTTGTTTCAGAAGGGAAGTAATTCAGCTCTTTTCTTGTGTAGAGTACTTCCCCCTCTAACTTGGGAAAAGTAAAACCAATATCTCCGTCTAGAAGAGCAGCAATCCTCTTAGTTACCCCTAGTCGCACATTTTTTCCTCACAATTTGAATGCAAGTTTCCAGTGTATTACAATACCTATTTGGCGAAGAGCAATTACCATAGCTAAATTTACCGAGTAAAGAAAAGGATTGCATAATGAGTTTACAAAATTAAATGAAAGAAGCTATTCCTCAGTTTGGAATCCAATTTCCAAACTTTAAAAGGTAATTTTAAAAGGCATCTTTTAATGCAAACATCTAATTACAACAATTACCAGAAAACTTTCAAAAGGGTTGTAACAGCAGGCATCCTAGCTCATTTTTCCTGGGAGAAGGATGATGGGAAGCTAAAGGAAATTCATATACTATTTTTGTAAAGGATTAACATGATTATACAAATTCCCATCATACTAAGTCATGTTTGTGATGTTATATAAGTATTATAGCATGCCAGTATTTCTTTTAAGAAAGTATTGCTACTAGCCAGCTATTCTTAGCAAGGTTTCTGGAATCACAAAGACTGTGCCAGGAGCCCAGTGTAAAGGATGCTGAGAGGCATTTTAAAGGGAAAAAGAGAAATAAAATTCAGCAAAACACAGGTCAATATGACCAAAGTCCTTCCATTGACATACAGAACACATCAAATGCAAGCTGGCTTAATTTCAGTGGCTATGCCAATGACTGAAGGATTTAACCATCCAGGGCTACCTCACCACTCCAGTGAGAGCCACGACGGCCGTGCAGTACATACATGGCCAGGTGAGCTACCAGGTATCCATGGACTGTACTGAGGGCAATCCAGAATTTAGTGTAAATTGTAAAATTACATATAAGAAGCAGTTTAGCTGGGTTAACATGTAACTCACTGAGCCAGTTACTTGTCAAGTCAAAGGCACACGTGTTTTAGCAACAGACTCTCATGTTCAACATGTCCAACTATGACAGAAAGAGTATTCATCAAACCAAATACTTTTCTTGACTGTACAGCCAAGAAGTCTAGAAATGGAAACACAACAAACAGTACGAAAATGCATTCTTTGTGATTATATAACTGGTCAAAGGATTTCTCTATTTGTGAAATTATTACCTGTATTCTCTATAAAATTAAAGCTCTTAGCATACATTTAAAACACTTTTTCAGGAAAAATATTTAGGATTCCAAACAAATAACTAAAAAAAAGAAAAAAAACCATGTTTTGCCAAGCAAAAAGTTTGTTTCTATAGAAGTCTAACATTATACTCCATAATACCATTTTGTTTGAACATCCATGTGTCATATATAATGCAACGTCTTACACTCTTTAAATCTTTCCGTACATCTCTCTTGATGAGCTAATAAAACAGCTTTGTTTACTATATTCTCAGAAGAAAAGCCAGCAAACTTGCACTGTTCACATGCAGGTAAATCTTCATAAATACACATATAAAATTACTAAAGTCAAGAGGAAAATTCACCTATATATGGAAGTCCACAAATGCTAGGGCATCTTTTACCTTCCATGGAAGACAGTGGTGTGACCTAAAATTAAGCTTATTAGAAATTCTTGAAACTTTTGCTACTCCTCTACAAAAAGGTAAACCTTACTAAGCGAAAAACACAGCTGTATAAACAAAGTAGAACATTTGAAAATGTACCAGAAAGCAAAAAACGTATTGACAGAATAAACCTACACCTGTATATGAATTTATAAAAAAATTCAAAATTCATGCAGATTACAGCAACCAACAAAATATGCATAAGATTCTCAACTGCTCCAAATATACGTAGGTATGCATTCACTCATATAAAACGCTTATAATGGAGAGCAGAACATGAACCACCAATTAGCTCTTTTTGGATACTGCTTCTTTGGTTACTTAACATCCAGATCCAGTAAATTTAAGTAATTTCTTTGGTTAAATTATTTCTAGAGCTATATATCAGTATGCAAAAACTGATCTGCAAATTTGTTAGGAGAATCAGCATAAACATATTTCAAGCTTAATTATTTGTTTCACAGTAGAGTCTTGTGAGTAAATGACATGGGCCTGGTCTCAGAGAATGTGACATGTTTCCTGAAAAACTACACCAAATGTCTTAATCTCTCAATTTATTATTTCTTTACTTCTAAAATAAGATTAATAACAGTTTCTTAATATGATTAACAGTTAGACACATCGCCTTTTTTTTTTTTTCAACCACTTCTTAATAGCCTGTTTGGCTTATGAAATTTCCATTCAGTTTCTACTAACTCTCAGTTCAGTTTATTCCAATAGTCATGCTTTATCCAGGCCAACAGACACAAAACAAATGAACTAGTATGTTACCTGCCGAAACTCACTGCTGCCCTCAAAAGCTGTTCTAAAGCCTGCATCTATCTCAGTGGAAATGCTGGTGTGCTTAATAAAACTGAAGTCCAAGAAAGAATCTGTAGTCCTGGTAGCTTAGTGAAAAGCACTCAGCACAATAACAAGAACTGCTGAGAAGTCCAAACTGAAAAGATTTTATTTCTTTCCTTCAGATGTGTTTAAATTGTAGAGTGGAGGAGCCTGCGTGATTTAGCCTTAGAACTGCAATCTGTTCAATGACTCGGGAGTTTAAGCCACAGAGGGATTAGTGGAATACAGCAAACTGCAGAGAACAGGGTAGGCACATATCTAGAAACTGAAAGAAGTATAACAATAGACTACACAAACTATTAAATCAACCTTAACTTCGTAACAGAGATTTCAATATCTATGACTTGCCTCAGTATCACTTCCTTCTTCCTAGCTCAAATACAAATGCTTTAAATACTTATTTACCCATGCAAGCTTTTATACAAGCTCGCTAGTGAACTGCTATAGTTCTGCTAGACTAAATCCTGCTATAAGCAATTATTTTCTATAATTGTTTTTGTCTAGTTCATGTCATTTGGGAATTAAGCGTAAGCTAAATTAACAAAGACACAGTTATACAAGATTGTGTTCAAGCAAATAGAGCATAGCTATATGTACTATACTGTTGTAACTAGTTATCTTCCTGTAAAAATGAAAGTATTTATTCCATTTGTTTTTCCCAGGATTAATACACTTACTACATAAAAGCTCTTCTAAACAGTCACAAGACTTTTTAATTAATTGTGTCTTTGTCACTAGCTTTAGCAGATTATACTGGAAAACATGTTTGCAGTCCTCTTCTAACATGAAAACTTTCAAAATTAATGGTTTTGCTATCCAAAAACAAACTCAAAATTAGTACCTTCTGAGATTACTTCCTCAGATCTTAAGGCATCTCCCTTAATAAGACTTCAAATGCAACTAATTCCTTCTCTAAAAGTACATGGTAAAAATTAACAGTTCTCTCTCTTTCTCCCTTCTTTGTGGTGCCACTGCTACCTGTACTGGGGTTAAGGTTTAAAATGGAATTCGGGCCAATTTTGTCAACAGTGTTGTTCATGTAGTAAAAAAACAAAACAACTAGGAAAATAAAACACGTCAGCCTTGCTTTGAGCAGAGTTGGACTAAATGACCCGCACTTCCAACCCAAATTACTCCAGGATTGTTACATGCAGTTTAGCATTTTACCTTACAAACTATCACTTCAGTAGTGAAGGACAAAGTAGTCACATTAGTGCACACATTTTAGATCTACTGGTAATAGGAAGTATTCTAGACGCAAGAAATGCGGATCCTGTGTACGGAATTGAGTTCTGCTTTCCCAAAGGCAACACCTCTGAATAAGAACGTACACTAAAACCAAATGTTTTCTATGAGTTTTTAGAAGGCGGAGATGGCTCCAAAAGAAGGTGGCAAAACCAGGTCCTCCCACATAAATCACCGATGACACCAACAATGCAGTATCTTTCCAATGTTTTTAAAGACACAGACAAAACACAGAGCATGCATAAGAGAGCTATAAAATTATCCCAGGCTTGAACAGTGAGACCTGGAGGGAAAGATTTAGATCAGAAATGCTTAACTTTAGTTCCATAAAGTGAGAATTGAGAGGTGACTTGACGGTAGTACCTATGTAAGTATCTCCAACAGTGGAAATATGTCTGTTTTTAAAGCCTTTAATCCAGCAGAAAAAAGGCATAACAAGAACAAACAGTTGGTCCTTGATGACAGACAAACTCAAACTAGAAATAAGTCATCCCCCCTTTGACTGTGAGCGTCACTGACCAGTGGAAAAAGCTGTGCATGTGGATGATAGTTCTAAGGCATCCTCTGAAGGCTGTACATTAGCACTGCTGCCTTTCAGCTACTGAGCTTAAAACAGAGACAATTGGGTTTAAGTAAATGACATCTTAAAAGGACATCAGACTATAGCTAGAGGTCTCCACTGACATTACACTTTACAATTCTATAAGCTGTCTTATTTTCCCAAACAACATGCTCTTATTTCCCTCCTGTCTTAAAATTTAATGTGCCACCATCCACGCAACCGCTACACTTTTTTTTTTGCCTCTCAAGCTTTCCCTTTCCTGTAAGATCTTTCTGAAAGTAGTCCCTCTGTATTGTCACATGCATCTCTCTTCTCACCACCTTTGCTGCTTTTGTCCTGCTAATTACACCAGCCAATACCACCTCTGTCCATTTTCTTCAAGTGTCATTTAAAAGAAGTCCTTCAATTTGACTGGATCCCTCCTCTGTCAAATCCCCCTTGTATCACAGTACCTACGGTGAAGTGTTTGCTGTTCAGATCCATTTTTTGTCCCACTCTAGCAGACATAAAGGACATCTGCTTACTTTCTCTTTACAGTAATTATTATCTATCTGAACGTTACCATATATGTCCTGAACTTCCCTCTACAGAAAGTGCTTGAAGCTGGACAGTCAGCCATGGCAAGATTGAGATGATTACTGCGTGGCTTTTACATACACCTGATTTATTTTTGCCTCCCAGTAAAACAGCAAACATATTACCCCAACACAGCATGCTTAACCAACAGACAGCTTGTGATGCACTGTCACCAACAAGTGCTTTTTTGCAGGCTGTTTCTCACCAGTCCTCCCACTCTGACATAAAAAGTTATATAATTTTCTGCCCAGTAGAATCAGAAAACTGTTACTTTCATGATTCCATCAATTTTGTTATTGTAGCTATTACTAAGAAATAAAATATTATAATTACTAACCTTATTCTACCATCAAACAAGTGGCTGTAACTTCCATTCATTGTGGCGGCCAAAAGTAATGGAACAAGAACAACTTTGTTTCTCTTTTTTAAAAGATGTAGTGGATTTTCAAACTATGCAGATATTGGGGGTTTGTTTTGTTTGTGACACCCAACATGGTTGCAGTTCTTTAACATTCAGTCATATGACAGAGACATCAAATATGCAGGAACGTAGTCTGCAAGAGTCTGCTGTAAGTCAAATAAAATGTAAATGGAAAACTACCATTTTCAGGCTTTTTACATGGCTTATGGAAAACGCAAAGAAAGCAATTATGTTTTTTAAAAGATATAACATTTTCCACATAAAAAGACAGATTTTTTAAAAGAACACATTTTTGCAAAAGTGAGCACATTAACACTGAATCTCTGCATAAAATGATTTCATATTTGCGTGACTAAAATGTTTATGAATTTATATTGAGTTTATCCAAATGTTTTGGCCAATCAGTTGATAGCCTTTGCAAAAGTGATATACTCAAAATAAAAAGTATCAACTTTTCATTCTGAAGCTGATCTATATTTGCTCTTTTTAAATCATATAATTCCACATAGACAAAATAGGACTATTTTTTCCTCTTGATGTTCAAAAGAAGTTTTGGGTTTGGGCAGGGGTTGGCTGTTTCTTTTGCATAAAAAATAAGTCTAGTATTTTTGGGGGTTGGAAGCAAATAGAAATCCTAGTTATGGGCACAGATCTAGTTGTATCTCTGCATATAGGAATTTTAAATTGTTGTCTTTTTTAAAGCAATTCACTCTATATATGGTCATAGAAAATTCCTGCCAAACACTAAGCTTGCATGCAAAATTCTACCACCATCTTCAATAAAACCAGTACCTGAAGCCGGTACCTCTTTCTCTTTTCTGTTCCATGCACATATTTGAATGGTTTGTTGACAGCTTTTAGGAGGTTTTACATTCACAAATCCTTTGCCTGTGAGGTATACAAGAACTATGTGATTTGATTCCTTCTACTTCACAGCAGTTACAGAACAGCATATTGCGAAGATCTGACACCTAGAAGAAAATTCTACTTTTTGACGTTCATTTTCTTTCTCAACTTGAAGCCACCATTAAGCTTAAATAATAACAAAACCACCTCATAGTGCTCTAATGTATGACACCACAACTAAGTTCATAAAATATTAATGACATTTTCTCAGTCAAGAAACTACCTACACTGACACAAACCTAGAACAATTACTATAATGGAGGTCTGCTCAGCAAATATGGCAAAAGCATTCTTTTCTGACCACACTAACCACTTTTTGATCTTTTAAAGTTCACATTAGTTACTGTACTGGTTTCTTAGCTTGAATTATTAATGTCATAATGGTTTATTGTGGTTTTTGTTAACATTATTTTTGTTTAATTTATTCAGCGATAAAAATGACGTTTTAAAGACCTCTAAAAAGACCTATCAAGTCTTTAACCTACAAATTCCAGCATGACCTTATGCAGCTCAGGATGGTCAAGTACATGAAAATGAACTTGAACCTTTGGCACATTTTGCCCTTCTGAGACTTGCAGAAGTCTCAATACAGTTCCAGTGGCTGCAGTTCCATAGTGGACATAGGAAATGCTAGTATTACCGCAAATATTCTACAAAACAAAGTGTAGTCAAAAAACCCCCCATGTAGTTTAACAGCTTTACGTATAGCTATTTTCAGGGTCAGAGCCCAAAGACTAATAATGTCTCCAATCTGAATTATTCTGAATTCCAATCTGAAACTTCTGGAAACTCAGAAGCAACTTATTTGAAAAAAACCTGTAAGAATTTCTAGAAAATATCATACATATTTACGATACTTCAATAATTACTCCACGTTTATAAGGAAACATCCATGTTAAAGAAATCTTTGTTCAATTTCTTTGCAGAGCTTTGCAGTTTAATTCTGAACAAGCAAATACAGGTGAACAACTTCAGACCAAATCTTCTTCAAATCTACCAGTAACATAATAAAAGGCATTCAAAACTACAGTTTTTCCAGACTGAAATTTCTCCTGCCCACCCCACAAGAAAAATGCTTTCAGAAGACACCACTTCTTCCTGTGGCAACATGGTTAAGTCAAAAGGTATGTATCTGTGCTTTACTCCAGAATATCAGAGGAAAGAGAAATCGAAACAGTGATTGAGGTGGAGAGAGAGGAGACCTAATGCAACAGCATCAGATCTATCCCCTTTCTAAGTCTGAACACTTTATAAAGCAAGCTGAAAACGTGCATGAAATCTGTCGTACCAAGTCCATGGGAAATGAAGGATAAAAATATTTAATTGCTGTACAATTGTGCAAAGTCCTTAAAATTAATCACAAGAACCAGTTCAAGGTACTTTTAGCATGAAGTTTTATTTCTACTTCTTTTATTGTTGTTTGGTATTTTGTACGCAAAACATTTTCAATTTGTGCTTGATAAATCTCACTGGTAATTTACTTATTTCAGAATTATTAAAATGTGTAGTAATGCATTTTTATACATAACAACTATTTCCAAAGCGAACACTTAAACATTAGAAAACTATGTCAATATGAAGCCCCTTAAATAAAAGCTTGACAAATTATGCACTAACAAAAATTCTCATAAAAGCTTATTTTCTAGAAAATGCTTGCATCATTCTACCTCAAATCAAAGCTAAAAACATCACAAATCAGTCTATCAAAGGCAGAGTCCAAGCTGAATTTATAATTTTAACATGTCTGAAATGAAGTAACATAATTTTCCCTCTATTTCTTGTAATCCTACTAGGTATCTCAGATTGGTTATCACTGACTAAAGGGACTAAAACCATTATTTTGCAATTAATACAGACACCTTCATATCAGGGCGCTTTTTTTCTGCGCTGCTTAAATCACTGAGGTGAAAATAAAGGTGCTGACAACCAATACAATCTTTCTATTGCAATGGGATACTATCTCTTTGAATGGTGAATGTTTGTCATAGCCTTCAGCTAACAGCCAGACTGGGGAAATGGGAGGGTTAGCACATAAAAGACATTCCTTTCACAGAGTAAAATTTTATGAACATTCATTCAAGTTACACACGTCAGTTTAAAATAAATGTAAATATAGGTGTTTCTTTGTGACCAATTAGTAGCAAAACATTTCTTTTACATGCTGCTATGCACTCAAGTCATTCAGAAAGGGAAAAAAAATCAACTGACTTAAGCATCCACAAAACACAAACTAGTTACAAGTTACAAACTTGTATACTGAAGATCCAAGAACAAAAGCTTGCTACAGAAAAAAAAGCAGCAGTGGATTTACATTCAAAAATATATTACTAACTTGTAACATCTGAGTCATTTATAAACTTAAGGGAAGAAATTAATTACCTGGTTCTAGTACTTTTAAAAACTTTTATTACATCTGACATTTATATTTTGTCCAGGACTTTTTGTAACAGTCACTTATTTTTGTAGAATAAGAAACAAAGGAAAGTCCCACAACATAATTTGATATCAAAATAGCTGCAATGTGAACCAAATAAATGCAAAGTATACCTAAATTACTTACAAATATTATATTACATTTAATTTAAAAGAAGTTGAAATACAAAATACACACTTCAGACAGAGAGGACTTTAAATTCCTATTGTTTATCTTAAATCCCTACTTCATTTTCCACCTAGCAACAGTTTTAAGTGTCCTTAAAGCACAGGTATTAAATGCAGACATCATAGATCCAACACTAGATTAGAAACCCCCTACCCAATCTACTTTTAACGCTGGAAATAAAACTATGGCTTTGTTTTAACTACCTGCGTATAATCAGAACTGTGTACTATGGGCCACAGAAATGCAAATCTTACCAGCAAAAGCCTCTTCCATTGAATCTTAGATTCCCCCTAAAATGCCAGAAGAGCAGGTACTTCCAATACCACAGAAAGCCTGCACACTGCACTTGTCCAAACTAACAGTCAGGCAACAGCTGCTCAGTTTAAAGCTACAAACTGTGGCAAAATGCGTAACTGACATGCCTTGTGTAAGCCATGAAGAAGACGTGCATTTGGCTGGCTCACTGAAGCATCAGGTTACCCACCTCCCCAGACAGAAGTTGGAACACTGGGACTTGAATGGAAGGAAGTTTAGAAATTAAGGATGAGCATACATCCTGCTAAGACTAAAAGCATTTGATTTTGACAGCAGAGTTATAAACAACAGCAATTTAAATTCTGCTGGATTTTTGTCTTTAAATATATTAAGAAATAAGTTAGCCTACACCCAAGCTTTTGTACAAGTTATATTTATATCAGTGTTGTTTAAACAGGCCAAGAGCAATAAACGAACTTAGTTTTGTTTTAGGAAACTTCAGCCGAAGCATTACAAAAACTGCAACATGGATTTCTTTATTAGAAAATGCCTTACCTTTACAGCTATTATGCACTCTGCACTAGCATCTCTAATAAAAGGCAATAGCATTAGCTTTAACGGGACAAAGGGCTATGACTTAGGCAGTGATCCAAAAAAGTTTCTTTGAGAAGCAAAGAAGAAGAAAACCTCCCCGAGGCTTCCAGAAGTGTGATGAACTGTAAAGAAATTACAAATAGAGGGACTGAAAAAGACAGCATAGCCTTTCAGGCTGCATCTATGTTAGTAAACTACATAGACACCAAAACCCTGCCTTGATCCCACCAGCTGTTAATAAAAGGCTCTGGCATTTTTATCCCATCTTTTCTTCATTCTAACCTTAGCCTTGTCTACACACCATTTACATCACTTTTACAAGCAGCAGGACTACATCAGTGAAAAGTTAGTTATGAACTTTGCTAGAGTACACAAGACTGAAAAACAATACACTGCCACAAGAAACCTTTCTCCATTTCCCCAGGAAGTCTGAGAGAGCGATCCATGCAGAACTGGAATGCGAGCAGTACACTTAGAGTCACTTTGTTTATACGGTGAATATATGTCTTGTCTGAAAAACCTCCACTGGAGGAACGATCGTGGAACCCAGCCAATACACCATTATTTTTTCATTGACAATACCAGCATATTCTTTCTTAATTGGAAGAATGACAATTTAGTGCTGTTTCCAAGTTCCAGCTGAAAGCTAGCAGGCTTAGATTTCTGAAGAATTCATGTTAAATATGATAATACAAGGCCCCCCACGGGTATACAGTATAGAATTTAAAAAATAATTTTATTTATAAATATTAATTTCATTAAAGCTATCTCCCTCAAAAGTACAAGATAAACCATCAGATTAAACATTTCTCATCGTTATAGGGTCAATACTAAAGAATTTTCCACAAATTATAAAAGCAAATATCTGAAAACCTAAAGAAAAAAAAAAATCAGAATGTTCTGGATTCTACAAAGAAAGCTGTACAGTATATCTTAGACTTTAACCCCTCAAAAATTGTGCCTGGATATAAATAAAGCACCATTACCCTGATTTTCTTCTAATTTGTTTCCTAGAAACAAAACTTCAAGGCAATCTTTGGAGATGACTCTTGAGTCATCTTGAGGTCCTTGGGGTTTTTTGCTTATGATTGACATGCTAACATAAATATACGGAATAAGTTCCATTCTGCACTTTAAAAGTTCCCATGGACACTACTTTTACAGGGCCCATTCAAACAAATGTTCAGACCTTTAAAATAATAAACCATAATAAGCAGCTTAGGGATTAACTATCTGCACTTAGAATCCCATTTCATTTTTTCTGAAGACTAATTACTCTTCATTAAAAAAAAGAATAAATTAGATTTTAAAACTAACATCACTTTGCACAAACCTCTGCTCTCTCAGCCTTCATCACAGACATTAGTACGTCCTTCCTTCCCTTCCTCGCAATGAAGCTCTAATAGCACAGTCAGACTCATTCTGTCAATTAAACTCTTTTTTCTGCTGGTGGAAACAGCAGCTACAGACTACCAACAGAAACACTGCTGTAAGCAGAGACTCAGCTACACAATTTAAAGGATCATCAGTGTACCAAACTGCCACGTAATATTATTGGAACCAAAATCTATACAAAATCATCTGAAACTCAGTTCTGTTTCCTAATTGCTTAGCTGTATACACTGGTTAGGATATCCAGATCCACACAAACATGTACCTTCCTGTACCATGGAGTACGATACCTGTTCTGTCCAAATGACCAATCTTACGGATTAAAACATTTGTAATTTTTTTTACTTAGATTACTTACACTAGTTAACTTCAGTCTGCTCCCTGGATCAGTTATGTATCTTTCCATCTTGCAGTAATATACCTTACTGAACCCAGAAAGATGACTATAAGGACGAAACAAGCTATGCTGGCTGAGCTTCATTCTTTGTGCCTAGAATTTATTACACACATTGGATTAAAGGAAGTTTTTGTTACACTAATGTTGGCAAGGATCCTCCTTAAGCCCTTCTCCTACTGCCCTTGCTATGACCAACCTGGCTGCAACCAGGCCTGACCAGAAGGTGACAGGTCCAGCAGACTGACTGCGGTGATCTTTCCCTTCTGCCAGTTCACCACTGCATCCAGCTCCAGACAGTCCCAGGTGTCCCTTGGCTACAGCTGTCCTCCCAAATCTTTCCCCTTCTTCCTGTCATCTTAGCCTTGATCTGCGCTTCCTGCTACGTCACTCCTAATTCTGCCCCTGATCAAAAGACCTGCACTTGTTCCTGGTCTTCCTGATCTACATCCTGGAGTCAACTGAATAGCATGAAATCCTCGGTTTCCTGACCCATGTCCTTGCCTCAGGCCACATTATCTACTTACTGTCCAATGTATCTCTTGGATTTGATTTACTTTCCTACAGCGTTTTCCTTGACCCATCTCCTTACCTCAGATTCTCAGCCTGAGACACGTTTCATCTTTTCAGGTCTTAATCTCTGCTTATTTAGCTTTATCCCTCACTTTAGCTGGTCTTAACCTTTGGGCTCAGAGGTTAAGCAGACCACAGACGAGCTAAATCATGTTGGCCTTCCTCAATCTGTGCACATAGCACTTGTATCGCTTATGACTTCTGACATACAGCTGTCAGACAACTGCCTCAGATTCAGGGATCACGGAATTTCACCAATATTGTAACAATAAGCCTCGTGCAAAGGTACAAGAAACAGCAGTGGGAAAAGTCACAGAGACTTGGGTCCTGTTTACTGCCCAATCTTTGCTGATGGCTAAGTCTGATTACACAAAAAGGGTAATCTCTGAATACTGATGGATTAATGAAGTAGGTTTTCTTAAGATCAATATAGTCTGCCAGCACGTTCATGACAAATTATTTTCCTTCTGTTCTTGGTTAAAAATTGCTGTTGTCTTTTCAACAAGTTCTGAGTAACCTTTCTCTGGAAGATGAACAACAGTAATCAAAGATGTAGTCTGATATATATCAGTTAAGAAAGTGGCATCAGACTTTAAAAGCTTTGAAAGATGCTGAAGTGAAAAGAACACTGATATGAAATGTTTGCTGTCTGCTCCATCCTTAGACACATCTTTTCACTTTCCTTAGATTACACTTTTTATTACACTTTACACTTAGATTACTCACTTTTTCTTAGATTACAAAGCTACAGAAGTTATCCTTGTAATGGAGTTCAGGAGTGGGAAGGAAGGGTACACGTTTCTTTCCAGCAATGAATCTGGACACAGGCATTAAATACAAAGCACAGACATTTTCACATACCCTAGTTCCTTCCTTAAGATTTAAAAAAGACCCAAACCTTTTTTTTCACTTTCTGTAAAAAAATTGTCAACACCACATGAACTCTGACAATGACTGAGTCTACAGATAATGATTCCAGCAAAAGTTCTGGCCCATTAACAACTATGAAAAAACTTCTGTAACAATCAGTTTGTAAGAAACAGAACAGGCTGAGAAGCAGGATTTCCTTTCTACAGGAAGAAATCTGGTTTCAATCCAAATCCCATTGAAAGACATTCTCAAAACTTCTTACTAACCAGAAATTCTGAGTTACATACAGAGGTGCTAAAACAGTGCAGCTGAAATGTCTTCAGTGTTCATACATGAAAATTATATTCTCTGTAGTAACAAAGATGCTGACAAGGATGTGAATGTCACTGACCAGCTGTGGGAACTCCAGGCATCTGTGGTTCCCGGGAGTCCACTCTCAGACTGTCCCTATGCTACTGGGACCGGAGTTGCAGCTCCTCAGTCGGGAGCCTGACAGCTCTGTGAGCCATCTGAGAGCAGGGCTTGCAGGCTCACTGCTCCAGATCCAAGAGGTGAGTCTCCTACAGAGCAGGCCCTACATGAGTTTTTAAAGACTCTCAGTGCCAGATCCACGTGACTGGGAATTCTGGCTTCTGAGGTCTGGTATGTTTGGAAACCTCCTCTGGAACTAACAACACTGACAGCTGATCTGCCCATAAGACCATTCCAGCCCTAGGGACTAAGAGCATTTAGGGTCCTTAGCTACTGAACAAAACCTTAGAACAGTATTTCCTGGAGTTGAACTACTTGTGACTGTAAGGTTCATTGCTCAGGTCACTAAATAACTCCTGAAGGACTGAACATGAGGAACTTAAAATGTGTTTAGTGCTATAGAGACATAAAAACCAGGAGCCCACCCCAGCATCAGGGACTCTGTGTTTCCAGGATCCCTATTTCCAGGGCAGATATTGCATAAAAACCCTAACTACAGAACGTATAAAGTTTGCGAAGTCTTCCTTTTAAATCATGAAGGACACTCCCCATTAAAATAATGGGCTCCTCTTTAAACAGATTATGCAAGAGCGTGCTGAACTTTATCTCCAGGAATTGCAAACATTTTGAAGGAAAAGTAGTGGAATGTCATCTGGTCCAGAAGAGGTCCTCCAAACATAAATCCAACAGCCCTTGAGATCTTTTCAAGATTAGCTGATACAGACTGGTTTTAATAAACAAATTCACTTCCACTTTTGAAGCTTTTTAAGAACTGTCTTGAAAATCATTCCAAGTGCAGTAATAATTACTCTAGAGTTGACAAGCATCTAAATTGTGTCCACAGTTTCATATTTGTACTGAAGCTTAACTTGTAGCAAAGCTGAGGAATGGTTTTACATATAGATATACATCTACTTGACATGGACCTTGCTATTATGTTACATGTCTTTGTCACAAGACTGGATATACTGCAACACAATCTGTATGCGGGCTGTCCCTTAGAGCAATTAAGAAATCATGAAGTGTGCAATTCAGTAGTCCACCCACTCTATGTCCCCTGTGCGTCAGCTTTGTACTGCTTCCAGACCGAATTTAAGTTATTGGTTTGAGCTGTAACTTTCTAAATGGTTTGTGACGTTCTTACCAGAAAAACTTCATTCTGCCTCATACTGATGTACTAGTAATCAACACAGGTGCACAAACTAGATTTTTCTTTTTATTGGTAAGAGAAAAGTAAGTTTCGAGAGCTTCTCACCTCTGTAAAAAGTATCTATTCCCTATCTGAATAGTAAAGATCCATACACCATGTTCCATGTGCTACTGTGAGGGCTTCAGTGACTAGATGAGAGGGTAGGAAAAGAGCTTTGTGCTCTGCTGGTTGTTTTAACTGTTTTGGATAAGGTATGAGAGCAAGTGAGTATGATCTAGACAAAAAATAGGGACACCTGTATATTTTCACAATTTCAGAAAAAACAAGTAAAAAGCTTCTGTGAGTGAAGCACTTTGATGCAATTCTGAGTACCATTGAGTTAAAGAACAAAAAAAAGGCACCAAAAATACAGTTCCTGCAAGGCTGAAAGTCATGAGGGGAAGCAACAAGGCTCTATACCTGCTGCCCAGCCACATGCTCATTAGGTGATATTCTACAGTTTACAGTCATGCATTTAACAACATGACTACATTGAGCCTATAAATGAACTCCGTAATAAAACACTAAAGATTAGCTAAATTGTTTATGATAATTATTTTTACAAGTAGAATAAAAACCCTGCCTTTCAGGTTCAGATGGAAACTTTTCTCAAGAGAGCTAACGCCTTCACTGAAAAAAACTGCATAGGTGGATTACTCAACTTTTCCTTTCAGTACAGTCACACATTGGTTAATTTCTACTTCCTCCAGCACATCATGTTTCTGTAACGGCACAAGAAAAGAACTTCCAAAAGTTAGACAATATTCCCTAACCTTGAAGAAAAAAAAAAAAAAGTCTCAAAAGCCAGTAAACTGAAGCCTACAATTTTATGTTTAATTGCAAGATAACTCATTTAAACTAAATCTTGTTTCATATATATTATTAAAAGACCTTTTTCTTCAAATCATTTGTCACTGGTAATTTTACAATAAGGTGCATATACAACCCTCCTACTCCCAAACGTTTTACAAAATAAAACTAGAATTACCCAGATAATCCGTATTTTTCAATCAAATAAAACCAGAATTCTCTTAGACTTGAGAATATATTTGCATAGTGCCTGCACAAAGGTAATGATATGTTTAAATAAAATACACGACAATGTACACAGGCATTAAAACCCAAAATATTAACCACAGCCTATTTTAAACACAGTTGTAAACCTACGTTACACGTAAATAATTTGATGAAGTCCTCTTAAGTCATTGAACTTATATGCATAATACATATACTAATATCTAAGGCAATTTAGAGATCTCTACCTCAGGACGCAATTTGACAAAATTTGTGGCAATACTAGGACAAGGTGACTTTGCCCCTTATTGTTCTCCTCTCTTACAGGATTTTTTTGAAGTTGAATCAGTTTCTAGGAACAACAACCCAGGAAGAAGAGAGAGATGATGAAAGCTGATGCTGGCAGTGCAGCTGACCATCAGTTCAGAGCCTCAGTAAAAGTTTACATGAACTTTTACTTTAATACACAAGAGCATTTGTCATTGTCTAACACTGTAAGTAGTAACACACAGTACAGCAAGTCTTCAATAGCACCCTTCCGTAACACATCTTTACAAGGTAAAGATCTGTTGAACTGGATCCACTACAGAAATGTTTTACTATAATTACTCCATCATAATTCATCACTTCTTTCAGCTTTTATTTACAATGGGTTTAGGTATTACAACATTTATAGGACACAAAGGAAGTTTGAGTTCAAATTTCTGAGTGGCAGAACACTTACTAGATAGTTCAAGAATTCCTTTATTTATGCTTCTATAACATTGCAAATTACTTTTGAAGGTATTTTAAAAGAAATTTAGATAATCTTTTGTTTTCACAATGCATTCTAGTTCCACCTATGTCAGTGTTATTGGTGTTCGTATTTTCATCATGGTGTTCACATTCATTCACTACCACCATCTCAGCTGGTGTCATCACCAGAAAGGGTCATATTTTGAAGGATTGTTAACAGGGACTGCCTATATTGTTTTCAAACCAACCACTATAGGGGATTTCCCTGCATCATGAGATTGCTTCAGTTCAGGTCTGAATGAGTCAGCAACAGGTCAAGTGTCTCTACACTGCACTATCCCACACAAACTAGACATCTATAATTTCCTTCTTTCATCACATCCGTGGTCTCCTGCACTTCCATCAGGACCTTGATGCTTGGACCTTAGATTGTACCATCATGTCTTCCTACATTGCAAATCCTTTTTCAGGTACAATTTTAAAGGAAAAACTGTAAGACATGCTCTAATAAAAAAATTAAAAAATAAATTAAATACAAAGTCCTGAGAACCTGCACTTAAAAGTTTTTGTGGAAGCAAGCCAACACTTGAAAACCTCTCAGCTTGTGAAACCTTTCACAGTTTGTGAAACACACTAACAAGAGACATTTGCTATTCTCGATCAAAACAGTAGAACCAGAATCAGACCAGGCGTCTTCCCTCCGTTCTTCAACAGCCTGAGCAACATGAAGAAACCTAACCTAAAAGATAGAATGCTAATTTCCTGTTGCTGATACTAATTCAGGGCAGTGCACAGCACTGAAATTACTACATGGGCACTCACAGCCTCTGACTGTCAAAGCAAATATTTATTTTCATCTCCCTGGTCTCTCTGCAACATACGATACTCTTAACTTAGATATACTGCTATCTTGTCTGAGAAAGGCTGGTAGGGCACTGATGAAATGCACAACAATTTGAACTGTTTCTGGAGGTCTACAAACCACAAGTGCTGATGGAAATATCACCTTCACTATTGTACTGGTTTTGGCTGGGTTAGAGTTAATTTTCTTCATAGTAGCTCACATGGTGCTACGTTTTGTATTTGTGACCAAAACTGTGTTGACAACACAGGGATGTTTTAGTTAATGCTGGACAGTGCTCACACAGCACCAGGCCTTTTCTGTTTCTCATGCTGCCCCACCAGCAAGTAGGCTGGGGACAGACAGAAGTGGGAGGGGACACAGACAGGACAGCTGACCCCAACTTACCGAAGGGATATTCCATACCATATGACATTGTGCTCAGTAATAAAAGCTGGGGGAAAGAGGAGGAAGGGGGTGCATTTGGAGTTATAGCATTTGTCTTTCCAAGCAACCGTTACTTGTGATGAAGCCCTGCCTTCCAGGAAACAGCTAAACATCTGCCCGCTGACGGGAAGTAGTGAATGAATATTTTACTTTGCTTGCATGAGCAGCTTTTGCTTTATCTATTAAACTGTTTTCATCTCAATCCATGAATTTTCACACTTTTACCCTTCCAATTCTCTCCCCCATCCCACCGGGGGGAAGTAACTGAGTGGCAGCATGGTGCTTAGCTGCCTACCAGGGTTAAACCACAACTATTAAACCACAACAGGATCAATATATTCCCTTTTCAACACCTCCAGACAAGTACTAAGTGTTACGATGACATGCTGTATCCTGTGATAAAATCTCCATTGCATTTGACAACAATGTCAACTAAAAGTTCTCAGGTTTAGTCGAGATTAGCTTACATTTGAAGTTAAATCCAGCAGTAAGAGAGGATGTTGGACAGATGGAAAAAAAACTTTTTATCAATCTGCATGGACAGGACGATTCTCTTTCTTAAAAGGTACACACCCATGAATGATAACGGGAGCTCTGAATTCAGAATACTGTTGGGTTCCTTGCTAATGCTAACGTCTCAGTTAATAACATTGCCAAGTAACAATCTGTAAATGTTTTTACAGAGGACTCTATTACTGACACCTTTGTAATTTCTCAGATATATTAAATCACTGTGATATACCTGAACGTGAACATCCAGAAAACTCCAATATCCTAAAACTGCAGCATATCTCTTCCTCAACAGAGACCACTACAGTAAGTCATACCTAGACCACTACAGTAAATCAAATCTCTATTATCTGCACAGGCTGCCTGTGGAATTGCAATTCTTTGCCTTTTCTTTAAGGTCTCACTTGCTTGGGCTCAGAATATGACAAACAGAAGCATACACCATGCAATACAGGCACAGCAGAGATCCCCAAACTAGTGCAAAGTGTGCTGGTACACAGAGCACACACATGCAGTCAACTAGCTCAGGCTCTACAAAAACCATACAGCCATATTAGCATGTCAGTGAGCCTGAGCTAATTACTGCTGCTGCTTCCAGTTTCAGAACTCAGGCAAAGCCTGCAGCTCTATGGTGACAGTCACCAGCTGGGCTTTTCAGGCACTGCAGCAACATGCCCTGTGGGAGGCTGACATTTGTACTCAGGGGACAGAACATCCTCAGAGTCTCGATCAGGTCTGGGGCAACAAAACCCTGTGCTCTCTTCTCCTACTCTGTAGGAAGAAGGTACACCACACTGCACCACCAAGTACATGACTTGGCTCTTTTAATGTTGCTTTCCAGAGCTGTTGCAGGAATGTACATGTTTATTTTTTCTAAAGCACTCATCTCCCCAGAACAAATAAAAAACCAAACAAAATAAAAAGGAAAAACCCTACCAAAACAGGGCACTGTACTGTACATACCCCTGTCTCTCAGAGACGATGAGGGTATGTGAAGCTTCATAATGCTGCTGAATGTACTACTGAAATTCACCCAGCTGCTACAGTTTGCCATCTCTACCTGTTCTCATACCATTTAAGTGCCCCTCTTTGCTATTCTATTCATCTGAAGAGAGACTAATTAAAACTAGAACAGGCCACTCTTTGGCATAAAAATAAGACAACCGGATCTGAGCACAAACTATATCATTATTTGTCTGTAAAAATTAGGTCAATATCTGCACTAGTTCAGGAACTGCACTGAGAATTCTATACTTCTGTATTCTTTTGTCATATTATTCCTGTAAAATTTTGGGCAAGCCCTAATAGCCACATGGTACAATTGTAGAATTGAAGCAACTGAGATACTACATCCTTTTGTTACAGTGCATCAGATGATGACAAATCCCAAAATGCTTGAGTACCTTAGGAAATACTCTAGGCATTAATTAAAAATTAATTTAAAATGCAGTTACTATTCTGTAAAAACCCCTGTTTTAATGCAATGAATTTGTACCAAAAATGCCTTTGTCCTGTTTAACTTCCAAAACCGACCAAACTAAAATCACATAATGGTATTCTTACTGGATACGAAGATGATCAGCGTGGAAAGTTAGGATGTAACATCCATCCTCCGATAGGCATTTTCCACATAGACAATACCCATGTTATTTGAAATGATCCAATACTAGAAAGACAATGGATCCAGGAGAAGACCAACAATAAATCAGGATGAATTGTACATACTTACCACACAGTGCTATGCTGACAGCTGGCTGTATAATGACAACAATAATAACCGAGTATATATTCCCTTCTTAAGTCCTGAACCAAGTCAGCCCATGAGCAGAAGCACTTGGTAAATGAGAAATACTATACAAAGGAACACTCTAACAACAATGGCTTAGGCATTAACTTTGGATGCAGACGGGAGTGTTTCTAAAAAGAAAAAAAACCTGAAAAGATGTCTGTTTTATAATAAGAATCTTTTTGGTTTTGCATCCATTTTTACTTTATTAAACTAACACAGCTAGTCATTATGACACATAGTGATTGCAAAGAAGAATCTTTGAAAACATGAAAATCTTTATCTGTGAATTTCATATATGAGTATATAAACTACAGAATATTATATAGTATTACATATTTTGCAAAACACCCTATAAGTGGACAGGGTTCAAAAAATTAAATCTTCATTACCTTTAAGCATTGTTCTTCCAGTTGATCCTCCGAAGATATTTAAAAGACCACTTCTTGCTCCTAAAGATGTAGTTGCTTCTAGTAAAGCACCAGTTATATAGTTAGAGAGTGCAGTCCTCTGTAAAGTGGCACGATACTGACAGTAAGCACCTGTTACACATGGTTTTATACAAAACCCATCACCTTTGCATATACAGTCTGTATGAAACGTTGGGAGCTTTCTCAGAAGATGAGGAAAATATTCAAAAATATCTTCTGCTCCTTCTTCTTCTCTCACTGTATTGAAGATCTGTGAAGAATGCAAAAGCATGAACTATTAGTTCATTTACTTCAGATAATAAAATGAACATCAAAAAATTCCAAAGTAGTATGACTTCTTGTAAAGTTCAACAGCCTCTGCAAAAAGCCACTGAGTTAAAACACTGCATTTATGCTTTAAACCTGAAATATCTATGATCCCAAAACTCATCTGTAAAGATTTTGAACTGGGTTCCCAAACCAGCTATTTAAATAAGATGGCATTCAGGCTTTCAATCTATGGTTAAAAGGATTCTAATGAAAACAAGTTTTAAGGATCACCATCAGACAAAAAAATGCCACGTCAGTACACCTGGGCAACATTTAAAATAAAGAATATACACAAAATTATTAAACCTACTATACTTTCAGTAAAGTCTTACAGATATCAGTAGCAGAGAAACAGATCTATGCCGGGTTTGCACTTTTTCTGGCTGAGGGGGGCGGGTTTTTGCAAACAGAAACGGTTTTAATCACTGTGAGCAATCTTTCAAAATGTTCTGGTGTCACGTTCATTGCATTACTTCCAGCCTACGCACAGGTCCTCTATCTAATATTGGTTTAGTACTCGTTTTCCAATATTTGTGCTAACACACTAATGAACTTCAGTCTGTGGCTTAGCAACTAAGTAATGTTTGCTTATTTAAAAGAGTCTAATGATCAAAGCAAGAATCTGGAAGAAATCTTTTCATTTAGTATACAAGGAGAGACTTGATTCTTTGCATTCTTGTATGCTGACTTACTGATTAACATTAATAATTTGTTTCAGTCATCTGTGCTTTGTTATTACAAAGCGTAAACTACCAAACTTAAAATTAACATAGGGAAAAGGTCATTAGAACTGTTACCAGGACAGGTGCTGAGAAAATTTTCATGGGATTGTTCCCCATTAGTCTTTAGATGTGCCCAAGACATAAGCTGATGGCTTAATGACTATTTTTTGTGATTAATGGCTTGTTTCTTTTTGCTGTCCTTCCCCACATATTAACAAAACACAGCTATCCATCAACACGACAGAAATCGCATCCAGTCCTATAATGCAAGCACACACGCGCTCAGTCAAATGATTAGAAACTGTTTGCACAGTCTGCGCATGCTGCGTGTCAGAGGCACCGGCACCCTCACCACATACATGCCCAGCCGTGTAACCAAGCAGGGAAGCGGCTCCTGGCACGGGAATCTGCACACACGTCCACTTCTGCCCTAACACCTGCATTTACCCTGCCATGTAAGTGAGGAGGGTTCAAATGGCCTGCTCCCACAAGGTATCTGACACTCTACAAACTGAAGCTGTGAACGATGATGTAATTCTTTCATCCAGGTACAGAAATTGAGAATAGCAGAAGCTTCGATTCAGCTTCTAAATTCAAAATTTGGCAAATATTTTACTTCTTATTTATTTTTGCCATAAACCAGAAAATCAATATTTATTAAAGTACATATTTCTTATCTGAGCTTTAATTTTTGTATTAACAATTTATTGGGGAAAACAGTAACTTTTATTCCAAATATAATAATTTATTAACTAGTAATGTAATTCCATGATTTGAAAAATACCACTGACATTTATTAACGTAAAATAATTTTTAAAATCTCTCACATTGACTATGACTTTTATAACTCAATTCCATTAGAAATATGGCTTCTGTGATTCATTACACAGTCAAATGCTCTGTATCCCCCCCCCCCCCCGGAAATTTATTTGGTCTGAGGCTTCTAGAAACATTAAGCCTTTACTTGAGCCTCTTCATCTTCTTTTCTTTGCTATACAACAGTTTTATGGACTCTGAGGCTCTCAGTAAGAACACTGTTCATCTCCACCTTTATTCACAAAGAAAATGTACTCTTAGAGCACACGTTATCTGGATAGGATATGTGCAGACCTTTTAATCAGGTAAGTGTCTGCAAGAAACAGTGGGATGTCCGTGAGATACACCTTTCCAAAAGGTGTACTGTAAAATAGTGAACCCGCCTCATGCATGGATTATGAGTGTGTCACATACAGCAGACACCATTAGTCTTTTTAGCTTGTTTAAAAAAATATTTAGGTAATGAAAATAATTTAACTTCTCAAAACTGCAGTTACCTTCCCAAATATTTTTAAAATTGGGTTCTGCAGCTTATAAAGGCACGTTCTGTTGCCTACACAACTAAATTTTCTTTCAGCTGCCAGAGCAAAGAAACCATTTGTTGACAGAAACAGGCGACAGTGTTTTGCTGGAGAGATTATACATAGAATAATGGTGTTAATCTCTTTTGTATAAAGTAGACTTCAGGGCACTAGCTGTCTCCAAAGACTCTGCGCTTCATATAACATTTTCAAATACTGTTTGTTTTGGTGTGTTAAAGCTCTGAATGTGTTACTTCTGCTGCACACAGATGAGGTTATGAAAAAATACAGACTTACTGTGTATATACTTATCAGCCACTGAAATGAACTGAAACAATCAGAACAGGAACATATCCCTCAGGTAACTGACAGGGACAACCACCTTTCAGTGAGATTGCACCAGACAGTTGGGGAAACTTAATCTTGCCTGGGTGACAAAAAAGTTGATTCCAAGCCAGGGCTTACAGTTCATCCTGGCAGATGTAGTCATATTGATCTATATCATTGTCAAAGAATGATTACTGTAATTAAAAAATGAATGTGAACCAAAATGCAGCACTAAACTGACACCTACCTGTCAAAAAACAATGACTCAGAAGGGCATATCCCTCCCAATTCCCTTTTGCCTTCCATATCAAATTAAAGATTTCAAAGCCATCTGCAGTCTGATGCTGCGGTATCTCACATACTACTTATCGAGCAGTAATTCATAAGAAACTGAGGACAGTATCTGGATCTAAAAGCGTTGCAATATTAAATGTACTTCAAATTTCTTTTTAAGTGGTGCAAAGTACCGACACTTACAAGGAGTTTAGGGTGAACTTTATCTATACCACTGTAATGAGCACACATGTAAATGGTAAAATTTGTGTACAATCATAGTACCTCAGGATTTACTTTAGACAATAAAGGCATACAATTCTAATACTTCCCCCCCCCAATACTTTTAAAATAACAAATGAGCTGAAACAGGTAACTCCATATACTAATACACTGGTATTCCAATGGAAGTATACTATGGCTTTGACAGATTTTTACTTTCTTCTGTTTTTAGAAGATATTTTAATTGTAAGTAACAAGAAAATAAAAATTACTTGCAACATAAAATTTTGCAGAATATTAAAGAACGTGTCCTCCAACTCAAAAATGAAAATTAGCATTAAAATAAAGATTAAATTTAGGCAGAATTCCATCCTTGTAATTTTATAACCAAGTCCATATTTGGAAAACAAATGGAAACAAAATAGATATTTTCACTCTTAATAACATATACAATAAATATTCAAAACTTCACTTTAAAAAAACCTTTAGTTTTGCTTCTAGTAATTTAAAATGGTATCTGCAAGTTAACTTATTGATAACCTTCAGGCAATAAAACTTTCTTACAGTGACAACAGCCATATTTTCTTAAGATATTATTTAAAAATAACTATAAGAACAAGTAACTCATGCTGGCCTTGAAACTATTCTGCATTTTTCTCTTACAATCTTTTCTTCTGTTTAATCATCACTACAGTTGCAAATTGCATTATGTCCTTTTCTCCATACACATTACTGTAGGTTTTCTACATAAAAGTGGCAGAAACCTAAACACCATAGCCATTCTTAGCTCCACAGTTTATAACAGATATTCCCCTAAAATGAAGCTGGAGTTCATGGGTGCTGCTGTACTGGAAATATAGGATGTAGCAGTTCATAAAAATAACTGTTCTGATTTCTTACTTAAACTTACATGTATCTCTTCCTGTTCACTGTAATCTTTTATTTGTTTCTCTTTTCATATTTTTTCTACAAGTATTTAGCTTAGAACCTGGGGGCACGTTATCATTTTGCCAAACATCTAGGAGCTGCTTGGTGCATACGAAATCCAGAAATTGGAATTAAGAACAGACCAAAGATTTATGTTATTAGGAAGCAGCCTTAATTTCCTTAACTTTATTATAATAATAAAGAATATGTGTACCCAAAAAATTATGCTTATTGCTACTATGCTATAAAAATAGCAGAAAATAGGCCCTAATGGGGCTTAATAATTCACTGCATTGTTTCTGACTGGCATCTGTCCAAACTCTTTCTATAAACCTCCATTGATATGTCCTGAATGATCAAAATGAAGCACTGAAATGTAGGAGGTGTATATATATATACACATATGCTTGGTTGGTACTATACATTGCAGTCTGATTCCCTGGCTGTTTACCTACAGAGCATTTCTATCATGGAGGGCTGCCGACAGCCTGTGCGCAGCATTCCTGTGACATAAAGCCTTCATTTGTTACATGTTTTTAAAGCAATTTTAAATGCCTGTAAACTAGAATGGTATTTTAACAAGTAATAACTCTCAGAATAGTATGTCTTGAAGATCACTTAAATATCTCCTTTGAAAATACAAAGGTTTTACAGAACATATGAGCCTAAACACAATTAATAACATCACAGGAAATGCTGCTCTTTCCAAATCTGTTCTGTTCCAAGAAAAATTTCATTAAAATGAGTAAATTCTGATGGTGATTCTTCATTTTGGCACTGCAGGTTTTTCAGAAGAAAACCCTCATCAATATCGATGAAATGAAGTTAACAGTGATCTCTTGGAAGTCAAAACCAAGGACCATTCCAATCACTTTTACATGTATTTATTCCACCACAGTGTAATTCAAATATCTATAGCATGGAATACGACAGCAGTCTGCTATGGAAAAAGCACTTTGGGCAGAAACAAAGGAACGTGTAAAGTGAACCTGGGTGGCTGGGAGGGGGGCTGAAAGAGGAAACACACTTATCAGAATAAGAGTTTGCTCAGAACAAAAGAATCGGGTATTAATGCACAGTTAGTCAATACTTCAGTTTTATGCCTTCCAAAATGACACTCCAGCATCACACTTCAGAGCATTTATTTAATAAAATTTAAAAATAGAGGTGATGCTGATAGTCACATAATTTTCTGAAGGATCTTAAGTTTTCTCACATTTACCTCATTCAGGTTATGACCATACCCACTCTGATTAGCCCATGGTTTTCAAGGTCACTGCTAAAGGACAAATGCAGAATAGATTAAGAAATGCTTTTTTGTAAAGACGTTGCCTACCTAGAGCCAGCACTTGTCACTGGCCAATTTCTTCTAAGGATGTTGTGGGGTTGGGGATTTTTTTTAAAAAAAAAAAAAAAGAAATAATATTCTCCTATTACTCTTACTATTATCACCTTTTGAAAAAACGGTATTATTATAAAAGGGGAAATAAACAAATTACCTAATGAAATTTCTATTAATAGTTACTTTTCCGAACATTCTTACCTGAAAAATCATTAATCTAATTAATCTTAAAATACCACCCAACATTATTCTGTTTAATCAAGAGTGAGGCCATAGCCCGAGGAACGTTTCTTTTAGCTACAAACGCAAAAGCCATTTTGGACATAATTATTTTTAACATTTATCCCTTGATCTAGTTCACTGTGAGAGAACCAGTCACTTAATTACTCTCCAAACAATGCTAGGTTGCTAAACACTTGATCTTCAAAGATGTTGGAACAAAGAACTGTCAATTGGGATCTGCAGAAATGCTGAAAATCAGACCAATCTATGCAAAAAGGTCTGCCGCTGATCTGGGATTTAAAGTCAGGTCATGTGAACTCATACAGATTTCCAAGCCAATACAGAATAATTACTGACCATGGTTTTAATCTAGATTGTATTTTCCAAATTAATTCCTGGTGTGCAAAAATAGAAGTGAATCACACTATTTTGTAAAGTCAATTCTCCACTTTTCATTTACGATTATCTTTTCTGAGTAAACATTACAGGTACAAAGACACTTGGACAGTGCTCTGAAGGCCAGCTCTGGAAAAGCACTGCAGCTTTCTGACCTAAGCTAGCTCCAAACAAATTACCCATTTCTCGGCACTGTGTTTGCCAGAGATCCCATTTCTGAGAAGGCTTACTTGCTTGTGCATGCTTATTGCTTACAGCACTGCAGAATCTAGTTACAGTGCTTCCTTCATCAACTTCCTCTCTGTGCTCTCATAAAGCTCAGGCATCTCTGCAGAGAAATTCATACAAAATTTGGTTAAGAAGACAGCAAGAAGTCAGATTCTGTATGGATGGATGTTTGTAATGTCAAGGGAAAAAACTTCTCTTAATAAAAGAAAACTTCAAAAGCTACAGCAAAAATGGTTGTATCGTATTTTATATCGCTACTGATAAAGTCACCAATTAACACTTTAAAAAATATTTTACTTAAATTGCATGAAGATGTAGATGAAAGACATGCCTAAAAGAAAAAATACTCAATATTGACAACAAGTTAACAAACATCTGTATGCAACTTCATTATAACTCAAACTTCCCCTGCAAAAAGTCAAATCTTTGGCAAAATTGCAAATATATAAAAACAATTATTTTTTTTTCAACAAATTGATGAATTTACAACATTTTTTTGACAATTTTACATTATCTATCTGTTTCAGGACAGTTAAGCTGTTTCTGAACAGAAGCTTCATGTTATTACACATTAAGTATGGATTCCAAAGGTTCCACTATTGGGTTCAAATGTGTACCACTGCAAACGTTCTGGACTCAAAAAGAGCAAAGATTGACCTTCCCTACATGACCTTCATAGAAGAAAAAGAATGGGGTGCCACAAGTTTAGTATGTATACTTTTCTGATTTTCAGGAAGAAGGAAATCTTTAATTCATGGACTTTCTAAAACACGAACCTGTTGCAACAATTTCTGATTATGAGAACTGGAATGTCTTAAACATTGAATGCATTTTCTGTTATGTCTAGAATAGTGTATACACCTGTCTTTCTTTCTATCATGTACTTAAGATTCTCAAGAGATGTGGGCTAGAGCCCCATATCTCACACAGTTGGGCAGGTTGTTCAAAGCTAAAGGATGTTACGGTGTTAGACAGAGATGATGCTGTGAACAGCAGAAAGGTCTGCTCTGTCAGGACTATTTCTTAGCTCTGTTCACCAACATGTCTTGTTCACATTAGCAACCAAATAGGCGAGGCCTTCAGAAATGCTTTTGAGACACTGAAGTAATTTGAGATTTTTTGTAAGTATTTTTCAGTGTTTGGAGTACAAAAGCTAGACATTTAGACTGTTAGAAATCTGTCTTCTTGGTGGCACTCATCGGCCTGTGACCAAATAAGCACACACCAGAACAGCTGATCAAATTTTTGGCTACGTGTCTTACCAAGTTCTGGTATTTTACAAGAAAAACAGGGCAAGGGATAAATCTGTGGTCAATTAAATTCCAATCCTAACTTACTATTCAAGATGAAGTGGATGATGACAAATACTCATCCACAAGCTTTAGTAAATTGTACTGCCACTCAAATTTGCATGAAGTTCACTACCTATCCCAAGTTTCTCTGATTTCTTGTTTGTCATGACACTCTATTACAGAATTTCTCCCTTGGTACACTGGCAAATATGGAAACAGCTATCTGGAAGCAACTGCAGTTTTGCAAGTTGGGGCCAAACTCAAAAATTCCCACGAATCCTCTTCCAGCATCTCATGATCCATCTTTTTTGGCTAACAGGCAACATTCTTAAAAGTATTAACAACCATCCCAGATTAAAAATAAATAAAATAAAATAAAATAAAATAAAATAAAATAAAATAAAATAAAATAAAATAAAATAAAATAAAATAAAATAAAAGTTACATGTCATGATGCCCTTCTTCATACTCAATGCTATTTGGAGATGTGCTTGAATGTCACCCTTCAACTGGCTCCGCAAGCCAGTGACTGCCCTGCAAAACAGCACTGACAGCAGTTTCAGCAATGGCACTTGCCATCTAGCCTGCCTGCAGCTTTATCAACAGGAGAACTGTCATCACCTGAAGGAACTTTTGCCGAAACACAGCCATGTGGTGCAGGTTTGCATTTATGTTCAAGAAACAGCAGTGAAGGACTGTTTTGGCACAACGTGACATGGTCACCATCCGCTACTTGTTTGTCAGGTTGACAGAGGAGCCTTGGGAGATCTGGTAATCTCAGAGCTGCAGAAGCAACTCATCAGCAAGAAAGCTGGCACTATAAATGCACATTTGCAGTGAAATACATGCAATTGTGCAAAGACCGTTCAGAACATCAGGGGTTAACAGTGTTCTCTACATCTTAATTTGTTCATATCTTGCTCTCTCTATGTATTTTCACATGGTGCTTAAACAGAGTATCTTGACTGCCGAGATGCTAATTTTCGTAATGGAAAAATTCCTTAAAATATCCCTAGACTGCTGAAATGCTGTATTTGAAAAAACGCCTAGAAAATAAGAGAATACATTGCCATGGTACAGTCTGAAGTGTACCTCATGACATACTAGGAATACTGTTATCTTGGGTGGTGAAAAAACCTTGCTCAAAATACATACAATATACAGCAGTAATCAACACGGCTATAGTTTTGCCCAGCACTTGACAAATACACTATTTAGTATAGGGTGGCTCAGGCATGTTCAGGGTGGTGTGGTTCACAGGTGGTGTTCGTCTTTTGTCTGGGACGCTATAAAGAAGAAAACCTGGAACTACTTTGAGAATGCAAGAAATGGAAAGGTTTGTTTACTGCAGCAGCAGACCAGCGTGGAAGTATCAGAAAAGACAAAGGGGAAGATTTCTGAGTAAATAGCTGAGGTAGAAAGAACTTCGGTGTCATTGCATTGAGGATGCTTTGAATGCAGTCAACAGAAGGAGTAGGTAGGAAGGAAATACAGTAAAATGAAGTAAGGTGGGGTGGGGCTTTTTTGCATTGTGTGCATTTTTTCAATGCATTTAACAAAATTGTGATTATTTAAAAAGATCTCTGCTTGCGTAATTTGCAATTGCAGGCAGTGAATAAAAGCAAACGCCGTATGTTATGCCCTCACTGCCCAGAAACTGGGGGATGGGGGACATGATGGCAAGATACAGTCACACATATACTATCACTTTCTCCTTACAAAAGGAGTAAACTGAGTGAAAAGGAAGCTGCCCTCCCCGGGGCAGGGTGTGTATGACTGGCAGATGAGGTGCGTGCAGCAGAGTCTGCTCTCACACATCTGAAGGAAACAGCACATCACAGGGAAGGAATAGTGGTCTTCAGGCACCTTTTCATCACAGGAGTCAATGCTTGTTCCAGCAAACTTAGGACAAACTCCAATTTGCTCATGGCTTTTCTAATAACGTCCAGTGTTACGGTCACTGTGGGAGGCCCAGATGTTTTCCTTTGCTTTTCTGTAAATGAGCTTCAGGTTCTAACAATTTAGATAAAACACCGCAGTGACCTGTCCCCTTTGATCACGCTTCCAGCAATTGTCTCATCAACACCCTTGTTGCAATGTCTGTTCTCAAAGGCTTTTCAAACGTTCGCTCTTTCTTCAGTGATTAGGAAGATCTTTACAGCGATAGGACAGAGCATAAGACAGAGTATCACGCTACAGAGCAATAACGCTCACTTATTCAACAGGAATATCTGCTCTGTAACAAATTTTACATCCTAAGTCGTAACTGGGCAACGTGGCACAGAGCAGCAGAGGACACACAGGAAAACAGATGCGTTCACCCTGGTAACAGGGGAGCAGTATCAATGGCAGCTGGAAGGCTGCCAAAAGGGTGAACAAGCACAGATGTGCCCAAATATTAATATTCATTAACCGATGTTCTGTGAACTTTCTACAGCTTCAATTGCAATTACAGAATGTGCATTACCTCAGCAGCCAATATTTCTTCTGAATTGCATCCTGTTAAGGATGAGATCATTTCAAGGAGCAGAACTGAATTTAATGAGGATCAAACCATCTTGCAGAGGCAATCCTTAAACATAACCCAACATTCCTCAGAAATAGTATCAGCCATTCCCATTCAGTTCTAGTACGTGACCAATGTCTTTAATAGGAAAATCTCTTCATTTGTGATTATAAGAAAATAATGATCCAGTTTTAAAAAAACAAATACATTTGAGAGTTGGATTTACTTATGACCAGGAATTGTAACAGCAGGACCAAACTTCCAATAAGACCTCGTTTTCACTTTTGATAAAACTTGCTTGCTACTACTAAGTTTCCATTTCTGTACGGTAACATTACTGATTATTTTAAAAGCCATTACCAAACAAAAGATAGACTTCACAGATTTGGAAGACAGAAAAAGCAGTGTGATATAACTGGGGCACAGACTTACCACAGCATCTCCACCCCCAGAAAGTCCTGCTCTTAAAGAATCATCAGTTCAGTGGAGAAGGAATAGTAAAATAGTGCTTGTTGCTTCTCATGGCAGGTAATGCACTTTAGATCCAAGTAACTACTAAGAAGAATCATCTTAAGATATAAAACCGAGACTGACAATAGACATCAATTAACCATCATTTGAAAGATTGTTTTTAAGCATTTGAAATTTCAATTTGATTAAGGAGAAAATGAAAGGATGACACCAAACACAACACAGGAGCTCTTCACATCACTTTGCCGCAATGTGAAACAATGCCCTTGTCAGTGAGAAACTTCTGTAATCTTACCCAGAAAAGGCCAAAAATACCACTTTCTGGTCAGCCAGGTCAGCTATTTATGTTTCTGTTGGCACAAAAGTGTATGTGAAAAAATATTTGTCTTAATAGTTATTAGATTATTAAGTTCTCTTGCTAACTTCTTCAGTTTAAATCATAATTTTTATATTTTTCTAGTACTTCTCAACTTAGTATTCTGAGCTAAATATCTGTTAACTGTTCTATTCTTGTCAGTTCTTCCTGCAGACATTATTCTCTTTATATTTTCTAAATGAGTGCTTATTTACATCCTCCAAACTTTTATCAACAAATTCACTTAAAACAATATGCTGTCTTAGTAACTAAATAAATTAAATATACTCTATTCAAACATCTGTGTTATTTCAACTTTATTCTAAAAGTAACTACCTATTCTAAACATAATTGCTAAGCTATACACACCTTTATTTACTGAGAAGGTGATGTTGGGTCACGTCTTTGAACACCTGATCACGTGGATTGGAATTTCTTGAGTTACCAGCTTTCAAAATTGTCTACTGAGTTTTTAACATAAAAGTATATGCACCGCACATACTTTTGTTCTAAAATCCTTTTACTTTTGTTAATATATTTTAATAATGACTTTTCATACCTCTGATGAAAAACAAAGATATTCCATTCATATAAAACTTCTCAGTTGTAGTATAAAAAGTATTTAAAACAAGAAAAAAAATAGCAGGTTGACTTTTCAAAAGCAAATAGAAGTTTTACCTTAGGTAAGTACATTATCTAAAATAGACAAGTAATTATGATTAAAACTCCATGTCAGAAGGCAGACTGAAATAATTCACAGTCAAACCACTTAGATGTTAGAATATTAAATGTGCCATAATTGGATAATTTCAACTCAAGAGAGATGAACATTTTCATTGTAAATTCCACCTTTCATTGTAGGTCTTTGGAACATCAAACTGTAATGGGATGCTACTATTAAAAAGGATCTCCAAGCTTTCCAAATGCAAGTAAAAAATAGGAAGAAATACTAACACAAGGCATCAAAACCCCTATTTAATACATCCTTAAAGGCTTACTTTCTTCAAAAGTAAACATAAATTCATTATTTTAATTAGGTCATTAAGGGTTTGAAACAGGCACTGTGTTCATCTTTTTCACACTGACAGCATGACAGGCACATTCAAGACAGGTGAATGCCAAGCATTCAGTACAGAGGAACCCAACAGCCCCCTTCCCACATGTCTGGTTTTTTCAACTATTATTCTGTATGTGGAGCGATAGCACATCTAGATTTTCTCTAAAACACAAACAAAGAACCACACACACATCAGAGAGAGGCAGAAATCTGTACGGTTTTGTACCTTACTAACAACCATAATCTTCCCATTTGAGGAAAGGCTTCCACAGGATTCATACACTTAAAAATAACTGCATCCCCACACATGTGAACTGATTATTTAAGCAACTTTGAAAGATAAGCTTAGTTGCATATTTCTGAACCACATATTGACAGTGAGTTTGAGGTGTAACCCACAGCACAGAAGAAAAGTTAACAGATCCCCAGTCAACAAGACCATCTTAAAAACAAACACAAAACCTAAAAATAATGGCTGTCGAAGACCATGTCTCACCAGCCCTTACATGTTTGGTTTGTCATCCTCTTTCTACAATCTTACCTGTTTGCCAAAGTTAGCTGTAACTACTTCTGCAAAACTCTGGCTTTACCTGTTCTTTTAAAGTATTATTTTAATACATATACTTACATAACTGATTCAGAAAGCATACAGTCTATTCCATTCCTGTGTCTCTGATATTAGAAGTCATGGTAGGGGTTAATGTTCACAGCACTGGCTAATTCAGTTTTTACACAGTGCGATGTTGCACCCCTGCAACTAAAGGAATGGCTTAGATTGCTTATGAAGGTCTCAAGCTCAGACGAAACGTGTCAAAGCTCAAAGACAAAGTACATGTAATAAAACTGTCTTTGTATTTATACAGTCACTATTATTATTTGTATCAAAGACTCATATTGGGATTTTATTGTACAATACATTGTGGATTTATACTGAAAGAATACTGAAATATCCTTTCCAAACCTATCAGAAACAGTCTACAGTTTAGATCTACAGTCAGAAACATAAGTATTACATAAATGTAAATTGCAACCGAATTTTATCTGTATCTCTAAATTTTTTCATTTACAACCAATTGCAATTGATATTGTTGTAAAAACTCAGTAGCATATTACTACAGCCGTAAAATTTATGCATCCTACCCATGGCATATAGCTAATAAAAGAGCAACTTGGGAGCATTTTCCTTAGCACAGGAAATCTAGTTCTCATTTTCTAATTTTGTAGACACTGAATCCATGCCTATTTGTTTGCTTGTACTTCAGCTGTTGAGTTCATAGGGTCACATGAATAATTATAAGATTATTTTGGATAGTACTTAGGGGCCAGGAAATTCTCACAGTTTTCATGACTGAATTGTTTAATAGACTTTTAGGTCAGGCTACAGAACATGATTTCATGAAACAAAATAACTTTGTTGTATAAAGAGGCATTTTCCACTTTAAGGTTTTTTTTAATTACCTAGAAATAGAAAAGCCACCATCCCTTGCCCAAATATTGATACTCTGAAGTTAATTTTTAAATGACACATTTAATCTTAATTTACTGATCAAAAGTGACTCTTCATTCACCTCTGCTGACAATGGACATTTAATAACAATCCACAAAAAAAAAAAAAAAAAAAAGACTACCTTGTAAATTTTTAGAAGAAAATTTTTGGCTAAAACTCAGCAACTCAGCAATCACAATAATGCAGCATGGTACAATGAAGCAATTTTACTGATGTTGGTCTCTTCAATCAGTAACGTAATACCTTCAACTCTATTCATCTTCACTAGTCATTAGCTGCTAAGGAAGACCATGCTGTATCTATACAAAGTATCTAAAGTTTAGGAAAGTTTAAGATAAGATGACAGCGTGAACAGTTAATACACAATGCAGTGACCTAAAGAAATAATTTCCTCTTTTTCTTGTTTCCAGCTGGTGTGTTCCAATGCTGCTTTAAAGTAAATAACTGTCCTGCAGAACAAATACATTCAATTTTCACATATTATTTTTATTTTATGACACAACTTTGATGATGGATACCTAAAACACATTAATAGCCATACTTATATTAAGACCACTGCATACTAGAATAAAACTGTATTTACCAAAGTAATTGTTACTGGAAGAGTTTTTGAATTTCATCCAAATCTGCTAAAAAGATTAAATGATGGTAGCACTATGATTACGTTAAAATTGACAAGTTAATTTCACTGTCTCCAAATGGAGTTTTGGAAGCCAGTTCCAAGATCTAAACACAGGACAATGATTCATTAATTGTATTTGCAGTTCAGTTCTACTTCATAGAATCATAGGGGTTGGAAGGGACCTCTGGAGATCATCTAGTCCAACCCCCCTGCCAGAGCAGGGTCACCTAGAGCAGGTTGCACAGGATGGCGTCCAGGCAGGTTTTGAATGCCTCCAGAGTTAGAGACTCCTGAAATGCACAAAATAGATAATCTAATGTTCTGCAATTTTCAAAAGTTCTAATTCTTACATGACAGTTAAAAGATTTTTTTTTTTAAGTAAATATGCTTGTTTTAAGAGAGTGAGTGAGAAAGAGCGAGTGACCGAACAAGGGAGTGGGAATGAGACAGCATTAGCTCAGTATTTAAACTACACTTTTTAATTGTTAACGAAGTAAATATGATTCTGCAGGACTAGAGCATATGTTCTCCTTTCTTTTCCCACTGGAGTGGAATGTCACTTGAGGCTTGATTTTCAGAATTTAAGGCATCTGGCTTAAGACCAGAAGAACAAAAATATTTTAAATTAACTTTCCTTATTCTCTGGGGATTGTTAAGAGACCCAGGGACTACAGTTTAGTCATCCATGAGATTTATTTTGCTTTAGTGTTAGCTTCAACTAAACTTTGTGTATACAACAGCTTCCTTACCAAAATTCATAGCCACTCTGCTCAGTGCAATCATTTTTATAAATTGCAATTATGTTACACTGAATTACACGCGTAAGTGACCTATGTATATGCTTAACCTCTCAAAATGAAGGATAAAACTTTGATTCCTATTATGAGCTTCTCTTTCATACCATCACACCAGTTTTGGAAAAACTTTGACTCATTTATCTATAATTACACATGCCCAGTTTAGGATTTTTTTAAACTTTTGCAAAAGCTTCATCTTAGTGAGAAATAACTTCAGTAACTTTGGGAGAACTGAGCACAGATTTGTTTTGAATTAACTGCACTAAGTTTTCACGTACATAATAAAGTATTCGTGTACTAGAGGGAAGAAAATTTGTAGTGGATGTTTCAGTTAACTCCCAAGCAAAAATGGCTGTTTGCTCTCTTATTTTAAATAACTATCATAGAGGGACAGGAAAACCTTGAAAGCACTGTATGTTTCCATGAAACTCTAGTAGTAGCATAACATTTTACTGAAGTCTCAAATACTTTAAACTTGACAAGTACAGTGTTAAGATCTTTAGAAGGCATTTTTGTCACAGTAGCATCATTCTGAGTATAAGCAGGAAGACTTTTTTGTTCAAGTAGTGCTATGGTAAGAACTTGAAGTGGCACCAGGGACAAAAAAAACCACAAAAAAAAAGTACTTTATAAAGGTTATATAGATCTAATGGATCTTTACTGTAGTACAGAATAAACAAGCAGAGATAATTTCCGGACTCTTATTTTCTCAGTAGCGTATCAAGGACAATCTATTCCCATGGTAGGTAAAGTTTGTATACGCTTTTAATAACAGAGCTCTCATCAAACCCCAAATCTACATAAAGTATATAAACCTATTATAATACTAGCATAGAAAAGGGCAATGCTGTGGTGGAAAAAAGTAATTTCCATCTGAGACATGTACTTCTAAGATCTGTTTTAAAATTGAGTCTTTATATTCCCAAAGTTACTCTACAAACGGTTCTAATACATTCTTTCACAATGAAACCTGCATATGAAGATTTACCTATCAAAGATCACATGAAAACAGAAAATGAAGCAATGATGGAATTTTAGTTCCTTATCAAAACTTAAGATGGAAAGTTTGGGCACTAGTTTTGTATTATTAAAATAACATACAAAAATGACACTTCTAAAGAGTCACGGCCTCCCTAAAAATTAATACAGAAGGAGAAGTAAAGATGGCAACAAATACTATTGCATAAACTAAGTTAAGATGGTTTTGATAATTCTGCACCCTCACTATGTACTTGACAAACATGTGACTGTAATTTAACATTTTAGTCTAGTCATTCTTTTTTTATCTCCTGACTCACTACCTGTGTATTTACTTTCCTCGTGGAACGTTACTCCTCTGGACTTACCAATACACCAGCGAAAGCCCATATTCACATACATGGTACTTATCAATATGGTCATTTAATAATGTGTTATATCTGTATATCCCACAGCTCACCTTTTTTATCATTGTGTACACACTTTAAAACAGGAATTTTATTTTCCTATGCATTTATTCAGCTCCTTGGAAATTAAGTCTCACAGCCTAATGCCACCAGCCGTTATCACAGCATACCTGAATTTTAACACTATTCATAATGTATCAACTTTCAGTTACTTTTTAGCACTTCATAGCAGATCACAGGAAAAAGTAGATATTTGAGCCCTTTACGAAAGACCCCAAAGCTTTCTCATAATGCACGCAGCCTATTTTCTTTTAACATAGTGAAGGTACAACTCTAAACGAAAAAAGCAGAGGGGCAAACCTCCTCTCATTATATAAGTGAAAATAAGACAAGTTGTCATAGAGATACAGAGTTTGTGTTCATTAAGTATAACCATCACAACTTACTCTTACTAATCATCAGAGCTTTTGTAAAAAAAAAAAAAAACCCAAACATTATTATGTTATTTTTACAAGTAGGTACTTGGATTCCTCATTAACCAACCTACACAATAAATTGCTTGGGCCAAGTCAAAAGCACTGCTCATAGTTTAAATTCCTGAAACACAGTACTTCGCTGGAAGACTAGTGCAGTACACTTGAATGTTACACAATTTTCAAGTTTTTTCAACTATTGAAAAACACAACATACGTTTTGAGAAAAGAACACATCTCACTATTATCACTAGTGTATAGTGAGCTGCCTGTAATTTTAGTTTCAAGCACATATGATGGGTAAGACAAAACAATATTTTTAGTGTTTATAAAAACATACATAATAATCAAATGTCATCTTGATTGTATTTCTACTGAACATTTTTCTATTTATTACACTGGGTGAAGCGATAGGTACAGAATTTGCTTTCATTTCTATTCTTACTGAATAATCAAAAAACCAAATCTTATATACTATGATTTCAATATACTTTACTAAAAAATAGCAAGCATTTTCTATAAATCTTTGCTGTACATGCAATATTTCTTCATCCATTTACAGTAACAGTGAGGTATTCATTAGGAGTTTTAATGCCGACTTCATTAACTGTGTCTAAGTATTTTATCAAAACAACAAAGTAAGAAAAAGAAAAGCCTGTAATTATAGTACTTTATTATTTATAGAGTTAGAACCCAATACTAAGCAAACAAGTAGACAGAAGTTCATCCAAGTTTTATAACTTCAAGTACTGAAATTCTGTAAGTGGCTTTACAATCTATTAAACACAATAAGCTAGTAAACGTTCACATGCAGTATGCCTAATTTAAATAAAAAGCAAACAACACAGACTTTTAGAAAGTACTAATTGTTTACATCTGCAGGGTAAGTACTGACTGAAAAAGAAGCATGCTCCAGTAAGAAATATCCCACTTAATATACCACGAATATATGTTTCTGCAGCACTACATTCTTCTTTCTGCAGAAGGAAAGCCTTCCTGTTACTCCTGCAGTAAGAAAAACTTTTTTATATTTTATATTACATGAACCATACCTTTTCCCCTTGCGTTTCACCATATCCACATCCATATCATATCAACTAGTAGGAAAAAATGACAAAACTGTATAGAAATTGAAACAAGCAGACACAAGCAGAAACTGCAAGTTAGCTTTCAGCAATACAAGATGACAGTCTGTTCTCGTCTACAGAGACTGCCTAAGAGCCTGGAGAGAAAAGAAGTACATTGCCAAATCTTAATCCCGTTGCTGCATTTCACATGGTGCTGCCTCACCTCTGCAGCTCCTACAAGTCTACTTTTCCAACAGTCAGTGGAAATCTGTTGATTGTAAAAACTCTGTAAGCACTTCAGCTTAACCACAAAGATAATAAAATCTGAAATATTTAATATTCTGTTTTGCTGACTGGAGTTTGTGTTTACATTACTGCAAATGAAATGATGCAATGCTAAATTTATCTGAAAGCACTGCCTTAGACTCCTGGTATTGTATGAATTTACAGAAAAATATTTTACAATGTTAGCAATCAAGTAATTTCTAAAATGTACTTATAAATACAGAAAATAATGTCACTGGCATGATGTAAACTCATTGTAAGTAAAAGCAGAATAATTCTTCCCACATTAGTTTTCTCACCTCTAAGCTACCAATACAATTACATTATTGCAGAAAATATACAGATTAATAGGAAAAAAACCTTTGAGCCAAATTATATAAACACAAGATTATTTCTAATTACTGTCCTCTTGAAACAGTTCCCAAGCATACTGCTGAGGTTGCTGCACACTGCTCTGCTGTAATGCTGCAGATGTCCTTTTCTATTGACCCACAGTATTTCTTCACAAGGGGGCACAATTTAGAAAGGAAAGGCCTGTTTCACAAGTAATTTTTGCAAACCTAAAAATTCCAAGAGTGACTGTATGCTACTTTAAGAGGGTCGCAGACTAGATGAAAGAGAATCTTTCTTAGTGCAGGAACTGAAATAAGCAGCCTTACAAATCCATTTTCTTTTAGATTTAAGTCTAGATGAAGGAGCCAACATGGATGTACTACAGCACACTGAGTATTTTGTGGTTTCATGGCCTTAGACTCCTCAGGAAGACTCCTTAAAGTGGGTCACACTTCAAATAAACTTGAATAAATCCGTATCTGGTAACCTGGGTAACTTTATCTCAGAGGCAGGCCTTGTTACTATTTAGTTTACCCTCAAATACTATTCTAGAATAACCACTTGTGGACAAACACTGATTGAAAAGCAATGATAAGTGAGAATAACAAGTCATGGAAGGAAAAAAAAAAAAAGAAAGGTGTGATAAAGGTAATGATGATAAAGGTAAAAGTAGGAATGCCACTGAGTAGAAGAAACTGTGCAGTAAATGTGACAGTTGCATATCTTCTGAAAACATATTTTAAATTAACATGACTCACCCCTTACTGTCTTTAAAATATCTTCCCTTACAGTTACGGAAAAACTAACACAGAACAAAAACTATGAAAAGACACGCTACTGTTGCATGCTAGCATGTCAGGAAAGTAAACAACATGCAGAACATCCAACTATCAGTAAAACCTGATAGCTTCCCTCAGTGTCCTCTTACAATAATTAACAGACAGCAACAAATACAAAAAAGGGCTACATGGCAGAGACCATTGTTCATGACTTCTCCTATCCACAGAAAACATGCAATGATTTCTGAAAAAATTGTAACAAATGTTTTAATATTATTGTACTAATAGTACTTATCAGGACTATCATTATTAAATATAACATGTCATCTAGCAAGTAATCTAAAAATAGCAGGAAATAGCTGAGTTCCAGAAAAAAAATTTTATTCACAAAAATTCACAAAACCTTGTCATTAAATGTTCCAGAGATCAGTACATTACAGCCATTTTAAGTACTGTAGGCTCTGGCATTACAATATAGTTGTCTCACTGCTCCAGAACTGAAGCAAAGATAATTTCACATGCATGTTTTTGTTGAATACGACCTTCTGGAATATGTTGCATCTATTTTTCTCCAGAATCTTTACTTTTCCTAAAAATAATGAAATTATCATACAACTACCTGTGGAGAACTGTTCTTTAGAAAAAATAATTTGTCTATCTCTAATCACTGATTTTCTGGTATTGCCTTGATGTTACTGCACCTGCTTTGGTACCCAAATTCCCTAATGCCAATTTGTGGTCTATTTCCTCAAGTGCTGGAAGCCAGAAGAAATTTCTTACCTGTTATTATCAGGGAAAACATACTTTTGCTTCATCAAGCATGACTACCGGATATTCTAAAATTTGGCTGTTTTTTCCTGTAATGATTTGTGTCTAGAATACAACCCCTTTTCATGGTATCAATACTGACAGAAGTCTTCACATGGAATTCCCAAGCATGAAAACACAGGGTAAACACCTCTTCCACATCACCAATTTCATTACATTATTTGGAAACAGGGATCAATCAATGACATTTGAGCAAACAGGCAACATAAAAACTATGCTGGAAGAAGAGTCCATGGGGGTAATCAGCGAGAGGGATAGCTGTAGTCTCTTCTTTGCCTACTTTTATGCCCAGTAGTGAGTGTGTTTCTAAGTAGAATGACAATGTAGCAGGTAAATACACTCCTCTCTCTGTTTTCTAGCTACTGATTAACTCTGTTGAAGAGCATCTGTCAAAATCAAGAATCTTTGACAAGACATATCATATTGTATTTAAAGAGACCTCTCCCACAGACATGTTGGATACACTTCGAACCACACGGAGGTTTGCAGCACTGATTAGCTCCTCAAAGAAATCCCCCTGTCATTACACGTCTTGCAACTACAAGCTATTCCTCCTCAGCTAGCCTGCCGAATGTTTTACCAGAAACAGAGAGACATGTGTACAGATGTTCTACCTGCTAATATTTAGAAAATGGACATCTTACACAACAAACCTGTTCCTTCATTTCATTGAAACCACTTTCTTCATAATAGGTAGCCCCACTTTTACATGGGAGATATTAATGAAAGAGATCCATCTTTACTATAATCATTCCAGTCCCAGCAGCAGCTTCTATTTCCACTGTAAAGCAGGGGAACAACAATCGTTCAGAATTAAGCAAACTAGGGAATATAATAAAGTTCGGATAAGTAGTTTTAATTGCTTTTCTTAACTACAAGAGAATTTATTCCAAGATAAATTTGAAGTTAGTTGGCAAACATCTATGGGCATTTAGTTCATAAAGTATTGACATTTTCAAGTCTATGGACATTTTAAAGGACACATTAATGATTTGTTAGCAAAACGGTTTTGAAAAAAGGTAATTGATAAGAAACATGACTAAAGTAAAAAATAATGGCTTAAAAACATGCAATGGATTTAGCTAAGCAGCTCTAGAATCTGTAGCTTTACCTATATATTATATGCTGCTACAGTTCACATTCTTTCATAGCTACTACTCCACAATCGTTGCAAAAGTGTGCTTTGAAAATTCAGAACAAAGCACCTGAACAAAAGATGTAATTTAAACTTAAAATTCCTAACTCCTGGAGTCCATAATAAAATCTTCATTCTAAGTGCCTATGACCACATCATTATCCAAACAGTGTGAACCCTGATACCATCTAGTACAGAAACTGCTTTACTCTTTTAAGCTTCTTTAATGTGCAGCATGATCCACTATGCAAAGAAATACTTCAAGACAGCCAATCTGTTCTTGGCAGTCCCAGCAAAACAAAAATCTAACAGATTTGTTCAAATACAATTTAAGTGCACTTCTGGCAGATAAACAATGAAATTTTCTTTCCTCTTTGGGGACTTAGGGTTCATGCAGAAGAACAAAACACTATCTAAATTCCATGTATAGTTTGGTAATGCTCTCTATCAGTTGAATTTAAGATCATCATGTCCCCATGCTCCCGAACATATTCTTTTCTACACAAACAGACTTGTCGAACTAAATTCACAGCACCCTAAAGGGCCTCCCTAGACACAAAGGGAAAAAAAAAAAAAAAAAAAAAAAAA
>VFFE01007811.1:1110579-1137966 GCA_008921705.1 Burhinus oedicnemus
GACCTACATGGCATCATAAAGCCTGTGAAAAGACCTAACTTCTGGTTGGTCCCATAGGGCGGAAAAAGACCTGCCTCCCTAACTGCTCTTAAATTGGAAATGAAAACAAGAGAATATCTGCCCAGCTTTTCAATGAAAGTGGAAGAGGGCTTCAGCACAAATTGCCTGAAGGAATGCTTGAATACCTTTTAAACACCATAAAAACACTTCCCTCCCCTCATAAACATTAGGAAAATATAGCTACCCCTCCTTCTTATTTTTTTTAAACTCTTGGCCTGTTTTGGGCCAGAATTCACGTATATTTCTCCTTTGACTGATGATCATTCAATCAGATTGGGAAAAATACTTCTTTTTAAATATAATATGGTAGGAGTCATTCCGCATTTCATGGGAAGACAACACCAGCATGTGGAAAATGCTTAAAAAATTGATGGGAAAGAATCTTTTTGAAGCAACTTTAGACACCAGTGTTTGTTGAACCTTTTGAAGTGCTGTGGGCTTTTTGAGGGTAAATAATAATATAAAACATTTTAGACACAGTAAGATTCCTAGCACAAACCAGATAATTTACTCCCAATGTAGCATACGTATATTTCTGAAAGAATACCGGACCACGTGAAGAAGTATCAACCTGCAGCCATTTTAGCAATGCTCTACTGACCATGTGCTTCCCAAACAGTGAAACAGTTAAAAGCGGGGTGAGCTTGTACGTGCTGTTCCTTCATGAAATATTCGACACAGAGAAGTGCCAAAGCAGCTTAGTTCAGAAAGAAGCTCTGTTATACTACAGTGCAAAAACATTTCAACTGTAATTTCTGCAAATAATGTGAACACTTACTCTTCTGGATTTTTAAACATTATTTATCTTTTAATGTTGAGAAATAAATTAGTTACAAGAAGTATAACAGAGCCATGAAGTTTGGAGTCACATATAGTAAGTCCGTTGAGTCTACTGTAAGCAAATTTACTGTCAAAAAGAATCTTTTTAAATACTTCTAAAGTGGCCAGTTGCTTCCAGTAATAAAACAAACCATGAATGTTTCCATGTGCAATTAAATCTCCATCTTGTTTGTGCACCATAACTGAACTAATAAACCTGCAGAGCTGGGAATGTGGTGCAGCACAGTGCAGACACCTGAACTAGCTCTGTGAAATCAGGAGCATGTGGAAGCAATAGCATTACCTGTTTTTTCCATTGTGTTGTATTTCAGCTCTCTCCTTGCCATTACATTAGCTAATGGAACGATGACATAATATGGTGATGACAATTCCATTTCACACATGCATTAATTACAATGTATTTGCATAATTCATTCCTTTTCAGACCATAAACACAAACTTGCTTTTATTTGATCCTATCTGTAGTAAGTCACGGTATGAAAGACATTATGAAGTACTTCTTCAATTCTTTTCTAATATGCTAAGAATAAGGTTAGAAAAAATAAATTTATTACATTAGGTTTGATCAGACTAAACAAAAAATGAGGGAGCTGCAATATCAGTCTTCCAGTAGATAACAGGATGTTAGATTCCTCCATGTCCACTAAAAGAGCAAAGAATAAGAACCATCGACCAACGTAACAGAATTTCTCTATCAGAATCAATATACATTGACTGCTCTGCTTGTTATCCCACGCTATGTTTACTTTGTAAATTATCCTGAAATGTATATCCTGAAGTCATGCACTCATGCACCATTGTGTGAAAAGAAAAATATTTAACACTGGCCATACTCTTTACTGTATCTGCCTAACCCAGGTTTTTAAAATACCTAAGTTGTCTACATTCACATCTACTAGCAGTCTAACACTTCTAAAAGCATGGCTTTCTGTATGGAATGGTACTTGATGAAAGTGTGGCCCAAATGGCTGGCAAAAAGCAATTCTGCCCTGCAGGTAACAGAACCTGAAAGCTGCTGTACAACGTGAGCCTATGGGCTCTGAAAGGCCACTCCAGTCTCACCTGCTATGTTGGTGCAGACAGAGAGCAATATCCAGTTTTTCCGCAAAGATCAGGTCAAACAGATTGTAATTTGCAATAAGGCAGAGGCTTGAGAAGGGTGTATCAGAGATGATCTTTGACTAACTGGCACACATTTTTAAACCTCTAGAATCAGTTTTGAAGTGGGGGAAAATGGTTATTTTTCCATTTGGATTTTGTTTTTTTTCTTCCAAGCATCCAGTTACTAATCATACACCAAAGCCAAGTTTGGAATTTCATTTTGTGTTGAATTCAGTTTTCAGATATTTTTTCCCTTTACTTCTGACTAAAGAAATATCCACCAATGCCAATTAAAAGTGAGAATGCAGCATGGAACAGAAATGGATTTAAAACATTAATAAAAGCTGCTTGTTAAACAGATCAAGATTACCAATAAAACTGTATGAATAATTCTATCCACCAGATGGCATATGCCTCACATTTTGCTTCAAATATAGTCAAACTTCAGTGACATGGGTGAAGATCAGACTTTTCCTGTTTCTTTTTCTTCTATCATACAAGTTTCAACAATAGCTTAGAATTTATATAGTTTCAACAAATGAACAGATATGTGCTATAATCAAGGTATGGAAAAATGAATGAATTTCCACCCTTACAATACCCATAGTCATCTATGATCTGTTTTGAAACCTTAGCCTTTTCTCTCCTAGCAAGGAGATGCCAATACAGTTCTACCAGTAAAGTTATACCTGTAAAACTATCCTTGCAGAGATTTGGGTCAGCATAAATACAGTATAAAGATTCTTCTACCACTATAGTTTGCCCAGGTTCTCTAATGAAATTGTATTGTCAAAAGGACTGCAGCAAGACAAAGCTGTTATCATTATGGATATTGTATCAGATATTCACATTTACGATCTGAATATACGTTTATATGTGTATGTGTGCACGTACATATGTACGCAAACCACGCCTATGTGGAAATCAGTGATGACAGTTATGCAGATATTATAGTCAAACAGAAAGAAAGCTTGTCAACACTTTCAGAGCATGTTTCATTGGAATTTAGGCCCAAATTTTCAAACTGGATTCCTAAAATCAAACTTGTAAATCCCTAAGACTTCTAAATGTTGCTGGTCCGACTATAAGAAATACAAGGCATGTCTAAGATCACGACTATTATCCTGTAGACTAATCACGAATTTTTGGCGTCTGATTTAAATGCCTGTGTTTAAGAGTTTTGGCTATAACTTTTTTTGAATAATACTAAAGTGTGAATTCTACTTTCAAAAAAGTATAATGAGAATAACTGTATAAACAAAGCCTTCTCAAATCATCTCCCTCCTGTTTGAGGGGATCAGCTCTGATAAAGAATAGTTCAAACCTCCATGCTTGCTTTGACTAATGTCAGTCAGATCATTTGCATCTCTCCATGGTATTCAGCTAAGACAAAGGCACCATGTTAGACATCATGTCAACAGCTGGTTGGACAGTAGCAACTTGCAACAATTAGCAAATACGCCAGCCTTTGAACCAGGGATCTACAAAGCCTCATGGTCCTAGAGCCATTTGATCCAAGCAAGTCCTACAATCAAACTTGACTCAGGCAGGAAACACAAACCAGAATTTCTTTCATGCCCTTTGTTCTTACCTAGGTCTTGTGTTAATAAATGTGGACGATCAACAGCTGGACCACCTGTGTTAACAGACATACTAATAAGGAGATCCTCTAGCTACAGAAGACCAGACGAAAGAGAAAATCAGTTAATGTTCTTCAATATGCAGATGTTTTGTGCTAGAGAAAAAACTGGTATCAGTGACTTGTTCATAGTGCTTGCTTGCTTATACAAGTTAAAAATTAGAAAAGTACAAAAATTAAAACTGCAGAATGTTCAGTGGCAACGACACTCTGCTGTCTTTCAAAAACAGTAGAGTTTCAGATTTCCTATTAATAACTTGTTAGTGCTTAATCTGTTTTTCATTTTATGGACTTTTCTTCTTGAAAAAAAATCATAATAAGGTAAATACCTAGAAAAAAAAAGAATATGACTTTCAATGTTACACAATAATGATTAATCTATTCCAGACAAATACACCCCAATCTACTTATTTTCCCATAATGGTAACCTTGACAATTCATTAAGAAGTTGTTTCCCAGTCTTAAGGGGTCTTGAAGACATTAACATCTTAACATTTTTGCCTAACAACATAGCAAGGGTTTTTTCAAAAATAAGTATCTGGAACACTTGAACTTGTTTTACTATCCTGCAGGCATATTGTGCCATCCGTCCCTGCCCACCTAGCAACTGCAGCTGCTCCAGATCCCCGGTACAGCTGTGGGATTCCCTCCCAAGCAGCTGGAGCTGACACAGGCACAAAGAGCACAGACAAGAAACTGTGGATGTGATTCAGGACAAGCCTAAGAGATAAGCAGCTCAGGTATGCTAACAGGAAGAACAGAGTTTCCTTTTCGCCACCCTTTAAATCTGGACATAAAGTGCTGGAAGTGGACGGGGGCGTGAGCCCCTGCAACAACTCTGCCCAGGTCAGCAAGGTTTCAGCAAACCATGGTTTTAGTAGGGTTGGACCCTGGGCCCTCTGGCCACTCACAGTGTTGAGCGAAATCAGCATGCCTGACAAGGGGAGCACAGCAAAGACGACAGCAGTTTAATTGAAAGTTAACTACACTGCAGGTCGTAGGGCAGAGGAGAGGGAGGCAATGAAACAGGATAATATGGACATGGCTGAGGCAGAGGCGTAAGTTAGACTACAGAATGATGATACAATGCTTATGGGGCTCTTCATTTTAATTTCTTTTTAAAAATTACAATTAATGTCAACTTTTTCTTCTGTTCTCAAAAAAAACGAAACCAACTTATGGTCTGGATTGTCTTAGACTTGGGCCAACATAGTATTTATCAACAGAACATGAAGCAAATAATCTCATGTCAGTCAAAAACTGTAACATTTGATCCAGCCAAATCATGGACTCAGTCATGGGTTTTCAAGCTGTGGTGTATATACTATCAATAATACACAAATGTCACCTAAGCAACCAAACTCTTCTTGCATGTGCACATGTGAAGTACTGCTCCTACCACGATAATGGCAATATATGAGCAAGACAAATTTGGGAGTTCTGCCCCTCCTCTCTGGGAGAGAGGTGGACATCCAAGTCTCTCGTGAACACAGAGACTCAAGATATCAATAGCAGTGTTGAATTTTCTGATACGCCTCATCTTAGTCTTCCAAGAAACTTTGTTATTCTAAGCTTTCCAAAATTAAGTTTCATTCTATTTCATTATTTAATTTCATTTGTTGCCCAGAGAATAATTTGAAACTGATTTTTATCAAACCTGAGACTCAGTAACTCTGCTTGCAGATTTGAATTTTTTAAACCAACAACCATTTAAAAAAAGCATGTTATTTTCATCAAATACTTTCCATAGCAGAAAATATTCCAGAAAAAAAACCCTATAAAATATCATCTAATTAAAAACCCAAGAACCTAGCAAAATAGCCCAACTACTGAGCCTTGCCACACATGCTTGGCCTCACCACATCAAGCCTTGCCAGAGTGCCTCAGTTCACAATGGTTTAGAAATCAAATGATGACTAACAACCTCTCTCCAAATTATTTTAATTTTCTTTATATTTCTACTAAAGTGCAACCTTTGTACATAATCATCACGATAGTATTAGCACTGGTTTACATACGTCTTCGTTCCATAGGAAAACAGTAAAACCTTTAGTTCTGGTTACGTTTAGAAATAAGATTTTGTTGTTGTTATTTGCTCTCCACATTTTTAAAGTTCCAAAACTCAAAGGACTCTTTGTCAACTATCTCTTTTATTTTCCTTCCAAGTTTTTCATAGAACACTGGCTCCTTTTCACTAGTTCTTTCTGTTAACTACCTTTCATATCTCATTAGCAAATTCTGCCCAGTACTGTTAAATCAATTTCCACTTCTTTTACTCAATGAAAAAGGGGTTTTTTGGGTTTTGTTCTCTTGGATCCACTGAGTCACAACCACATGGGTATTTCCTGTGAATCTGCTTTCATCTTGGCTGTTGTTTTCCTTGTGTTTCTTTGCAGACTGGAGAAATTAAAATTAAGCAAGGATCAGAGGAATCTGGTCATTAATGCCTAACATAAATATTAATTAGCAAACACCTCTTTTTTCCTGATGAGTACAACAGGAAAAAAGTTACAAATGTAGTATTCTCTATGACAGTTTGATGAAATGGATGTTTAACTTCAGCCAAAAATACCAGCTCTTTTGGAAAGCCAACTTCAGCCTAAAAGTGTAATACTACAACCATGTGCATACCAATCATCCAATGTGACATTTAAATGCTGTTTACTAACCTTTACTGGAAAAAAAAAATCCCCAGAAAGAACATGGAAAGGAAGAGGATCAAAAAGAGCTAAAATCGAAATATAATACCTATAAATGGTAGAGATGCCACATGTAAATTTGTACGAGCTCAACAACGCTAAACGTAATGCTAATAGAAGCAGGAGTGCCCATGAAGACCACACAATTGCAAGGAGAAGGAGCTTCAGCCTTAACTGTTAGGCTCAGCTGAAGAGTAGATTGTGAATACCATGAAAAATTACTATCTAGTAGTAGAGAACTAAAGGGAAATATATTGGGAAGTCTGTTCTCTATGTAAGACTGAAAGATAAAGCAGGCTCCATAAAGACCACCAGTCTAGGGAAAAGTAAGCAAGCTGAAGGTATGTTCAAGAATGGCACTAGGGAACAAGAACAGACAGCTACTGATAGGCTTGAAGTAAGAAGGGCAAAACTAGTTACAAGGAGTTACAAAAAAAAAAAAAAAAGTTTTCAAGGTGGGGAGGGGAACACTCCCCTCTTCCCCTCACAGAATTTAATGAGAAACTCCATGGAGACTTCCAAGCTCAGGAAGCCTAGAAAGAGAGACCAGATCTTGGAGTCATCTACCAAAAGGAACCTGAGGAGAAGGAGCCAGGAAAAGCCATAGGAAAATGAAGACAGTGCAAGCTGCAGGGGTGAGTCTCTTTCAAATGGCAAGAGCTGGACCATTCCCTGAGGTAAACTCTATTAAGACTGGCATTTGTAGAACTCTGCAGGGCCCTAAAAATGATATGGGATAAGGCCTATAAATGGGTAAAGATAAAAAATAGTTGAGCAATACAGCACCTTGTCCAGGGGAGCAAATGCATACTCCAGCGTTCTGGAACTGGGACCTTCACCACAGACAAAACGCCAGCTCTCCCCCTGCTACTCAGTGACCTAACAGGCAAGGAATATTTAAAGCCCTCAATCCAGGGAGGATCACTGGCCATGAGAGTTGACATGCTATCAGCTGTCTCTGATTGTGTACTTTTCTATCATGCCAGAGGTTGCAGACTAAGTAAGATCTGACCACTTAGGTCCCAGGGAGGACTAAAGCAGAGCAAGGGAGAAGTGATGCTATATTCCACAGAACAGCCTGCTACGCTATGATAAAAAAAAAAGAGGGAGCAACAAGTGATCCTTCCACAATCCAACATAGTGACAACCTCAATTCTGAAGACAGAGGGCAATATTTTCATTACTATCTACGTAAACACCTTTCAGGTCAGTAAATAACTCATTTAAAGGTCCTGAAGAAAGATGTCTGAAGCCAGGACAAAATGTAGCTGCTATCTGTGTGGATGCGGAGTAAGTTCACCATGAACAAAAAGAAACAAAGTGTACTGCACAAGCCAGTCCTAACAGACAGGTAATATACCAAGTCTTCCCCGGTAAAGCTGCCCTGTTTTATTCTGCAAAAATATATATACAGACTCAGTTCTAAAATTCCAAAATAGTTTGTATGATTACAGAAATGAACATATCCTCTATCCAAATCAGCCCAAAAACAAGGGGGAGAGAGGTTGAACAGGACAAATATGATGTAATGGTCAGGTCATTATGTAGATCATAGATCAGATAAATCAAAATATTCTTATATGAACACAAAAATTTGGAACTGCTTAAAAAATTCCATCACACATCCCCAAATTCCCCACACAAAGCTTCACCCTGGATGAATGCTGGATTAATTTTCTTCTACCAAAAGAGCTCCCTGTGTAGCAAAAGCTTTGTAATCTATGAAAGAGCTAGGTAAAGCAACGATACTTCGTCTTCTGAATTTCACCATAACTTTACTTGTAATGGTGTCCAACTTATCTGTTTTAATCTTCCATCATTTTATAAAGGTAATTTTAATTCTGAAACAAACCATTGATGCATTTATCTCTTCGGCAGCTAAACCACTGGGAGGAAAAACAGGAAACAGCTGGCCAAAGCTAAAGTGTGATGAGAAATGTGTTCAAAACCAGAAAAAATTACTCAGAACTGATCATCATTTACAAAGGCTGGATTTGCAGTTTGTCCAAACCAATGGCAAAGAAACACTGTGCAAGCAAAACTTAATAGGCAATGATTCACAAATGCCTGCTAAAGATGAAAGCCTGAAGAACTTCGTTGCTCAAAGGAAGCATTCAAATTATTATAAAAGTCCATCTCCAACCTGTTAGTTAAAGAAAAAAAAAAAAAAAAAGGAAAGAAACAAGAAAATTCTATTTCTGGTCTGCCAGCAAATAAGAAAATTAATACACTGTGTTCTAAATGTGATCCATGTTATATTTCCTGCTTGTTGATAACCTCTACCTATCTTTTCTACAGCCTCAACGTGTTGAGTGACTTGGTGTCAATAGACCAAAGCCTCCTTTATGCTGATGGCAAATCACCAGATGACAATGAAATCTTCATGTAGCAAAAGATTTTGCACTCCTGGAGTTCTCCCTGACTGTATTTTAAGTAAAGTAAGTTTCAAAAGGACACATAGGTGAGCCAGAATACAAGTTAGTTTCATAGAAGGGAAATATTCTGAATGTTCATGAAATAGTATTTTTTCCCTTTAAAATATATACATTTACATACACAAGCCACCTAGTGCAATCCCAAGATTGTAAACAACAGACAGGAACTCCAATGTTACGGTTCCCATGGCAACCGTAACGTGCTTATATAAAGTAAAATATCTTACATATGCACAGGGTCAGAACTGCCTCAAGTTTGTAGAATGATGCTCTAAGTCTGCAAAGTTACTCAAGATAAAATCCTAATTTAAAACAGAGGAGGTTGATGACAGTTTTCTCTCAGGGGTCTTTTTCTTGATCCACCTCACAATCATATTTAGAACAATTCACAGCTCAGATACATTCTTATGTTTTTGCTGAAAGATAAACTATTCAGAATTATCATTCAGACCTTTATTCAGCCTAGAAGTATTTCAGTGTTGATTGACTACATACCTTAAAAACAAACAAAAAAAACCGCCAACACAACTTGGTTTTTCTTTGCTCTTATGCATATAACTCTAAAATTACCAAATATTAACAGTTGAAACTGGTGGGAAAATGTTTTTCTCCCCCCCACACCCCACCCGAAACTTAGGATATGTCTCTTCTGCAGACTACAGTGCAGCCCACAGCTACTAAGCCTGCTGAGATAAAAGAAAACTTAGCCACACCATATGGAGAGTGTCTGGGAGAAGTTTATCTTCTCCAAAACCTGAGTGAGCTCACTAACAACTAACTGCTTCTAAGTCTATAGAACAGATGAGATCATCACTTTGTAAAACAGCTAGGACAACAGATTCAAGTCCAGAAGCAGGGCTTCCAAGCAGTGTGGTAACATGAACAGTAAATAACTGCTTATGCAACTGAAGGGTACTGAAGGAAGTTTTATATATCAAGTTAATGATCCCACCTGAATTATATGCATTACACAGATTTATATAGACAATATCTTTTAGTTTAAAACTAGTTTTAAAAGTGCTTAATGTAAGTTTGGCATATGTCTCTTTATTAAAATGTTTGATGTAAAATTATGGTTCCCATGAAGCCAATAGCTCCATTTTGCACACGCTTCTTTTTCTCCCTCCAAGTAACATTATCCCAATAGGAGATTTTAAATAGATTACAATATGACCAGGATTTCAGCCATTCTCTAATACTTGAAGGGAATTCCTAAACACCTTAAGAACTAAGACTGCTGTAACATTGTCCTGGTTTGAGGTAAAACAGAACTAATTTTCTGTTCAGTAATTTTACTTTTTAGCTAATAATACATCCTTTGCTTTGCCCACACTTTACTAATGGAGGCCTGCATCTGTTGTGACAGTGTCAGGAGAATAAAATCATGAAGAAAACATGAGAATCACTTTTAGTCATCTTAAAAGAAGCTCACATGGTTTTACTGTGGATTCAAAGTCCAAATGTTGGCAACAGTCAACAGGCATTACAGTTACTGGAAAAGCTAAGAAGAAAAAAAAAAAAAAGAAAAATCTTCTGTTTTCACACGAGTTAATTAGATTATTCAGAGTCCTGCAACAAGTGCATGTGCTGATTCCAAGATAAAAATACACATTTCATTACTGTTGCACGTTCCCATACTATGAGAGCAAACTTATCTGTACGTATGTATCTCTGAGTATTTGCTATTACTAAGGAAATCTTCAGTTTTTACAATAAGTGTTGTAATTCCAGAGATGAAAAGACTCTTCTGAACTTCAAACAGGAAGACAAGAATATTATCCATAAGTAAGAATGATCACAAGCCAATACAACATATTTTTCTCTCTCATACTCATCTAGGGGATTGATAAGTCCATCTCAAAAGTGAGTCTTCAACTTCAGTTCCAAAATTATCATATCTGGTTACAGTTCAAAATATTTTAAAAATTTCACACAACTTGCAGGACAATACAAGCACTATCCAATACAATTGTTTTGCAGGTAAAGAATAGCTTCTAACTACATAATTTTTTAGTGAAATTATTAGAATTTTAAAAAAGGAAGAAATTAGTTACAAATGCCAGGGCTGAATGTTTACGTTTCCAGGACTGCCCCACTTCTGACATTCCTGATGAAAGATGTATGCTGTCACACTGCCCTGAGTCACCCTGGTTCCAACTGCTGCACTGATGTTATTAGCTTTGGTTGGTGTGGGAGCACCCTCAGAGATCTCCTGTCCCTCGATACTCCAGTTCACATGTACTTAGACGGTACGTAACAGCCGTTTTATGTTCAATTGTTATTCCTTTTTTTTAGGCTGTCACCAGTCTGTATTTTCAAGAAAAATTCTTCATGACCAGAGGCTCATAACCATACTATATCAAATCACTTTTCACAAATAGAGAAAACAAATAGCCTTATATCTCATGGAGAATGCCTCAGATATTGTGGCAAGTATAATTTTACAGTAGAGATTTTTCCTGTAAGCCCTTGAAATTTCATACCGATAAGATGTATGCCTACCAATTATTGTCAACCCAAGCTTATTTCATTTTAGAAAACTTTATTTTTAAAAGATCCTGAAAGACTGTAGAAAAGCAAGATAAATTAAAAGGTATATGAAATCTCATCAATTCATATTTTAATTATTCACTCACCAACAGAGTGATCTTTATATGGCACAGTTTTTATTCACTCATACCAGAGTAAACAACCCAAACTTTTCAACAGTTCATACAGGTAATGGAGATAACTTAGTTTCAACCAAGAAAGAATTCAGAAGAGTGTCCAACTCTAACACTCGAAAATGAACTCTTTAACATTCTGCAGGGAGATTTTCTAAAACAGATCTTCATGCTTCTTTACAGTTAATGAACAGTCACTAGAAGGAAAGTCAGAAAATGTGGAAAAACTGAAGGCATAATATATTGCTCTTGCCAAGACTCCCACACTATTGGCTCTAAATACCTAAGTGTGCTCACAGCTAAAACTTATTGTTCATAATTTGGCCCAAAATTGTTAAAGCTATGAGGCAACTACAAAATAATAGAAAGTATTAAGAGATTTATCTCTAACTCTATCACACATTACGGTAATAAAACTAACTACTTCTACAGACAGAGGGTAAATTTTCTATTTTTAAAGCTAGCCTTTAAAACTGGAGTAACTCAACCCAAAGCAAATATAAGCACAGAGCTTCATTTAACGAAGTTCAATTTATTTTTACAGCACTTACTGAAGGGAAAACATAATTTCATGCCTATTTGGCTTCTCTTTTACTTCCCTGATTTTTTTCCAAATACTCAATTTTGCTCATGAACTTTTTTCTTTAAACAAAAGACTGCAACTCTTATGCAAAAAAAAAAGAAACACAGGGTCCAGGTAGAACAAAAACCAGATCATCCATACCTACTATCTACTTTAACATATTAATATAAACCTTTATGTCTAAAAACATGACAACATTAGTAACGGGCAAAATACTCATGCACAGTCAGATTAAAAAAAAAAATATATAACCCCAACCACTTGCAGATTATTTGCTTTATATCATTTTTTCCTGCAAATTCCTTTCAGTGTGTTGGACTAGAAATTTTATTTCAAAGTGGAAAAACAAAAAATCTCAAACCCCAAATCTGTCTGTAATCCACAATATAGAATTGCAAACTACCTTCTTTTTTTAAATAAAAGTACAAGTATAGCATAAACTTTAGCATAAAGAGCAGTGTTACATTTTAGGTATGTATGCAAAACTGGGAGGGAAAAGTAAAAGTCCATTTCAAGAATTCCATCTTTTTAAACCTGGAGCAAGAAGGAAAAACCTGTGGGAAAACCACATAATCCTAACAGAAAGACGATATCACAGCAAATCTAGACCAGAAATTCCTACAGAAATAATTAAAAAGAACAGAGAAGTGAAAGCCTGTAAGAATTTAATTTTTAGGCTGCTTCATGGGTTGTGAATCTCACAGAGATTGGCAGAATAACTTCACTAGTAAGACTCATTTTGCCAGGTGATTTCATGTGGCCACTCCAACAAGCTTTGTGTCTGTTCTGCCAGATCAGTCATCTGAGTGAAACACAGCACATACACAAGGACTCTTACGCTTTTTATTATTATCATTAGCACAGAGGGTGAGGCAGATGCTTTCAAGTTTTTGTTTCACTTCTTAAGAATAAACATAGGCCTCTTCGTTAGATAAATTATGTTTTGAATACACTGAAAAAGTCTGTCTTCCAAGATACTACTAGATAAAAAAAGGGGGTTATACTATTCATTCTGACAAAATATTGACAATAAAATTAACCCGACACCTGAGAAAAGCAACCAAAAAAAAGTTCTTCCAAACATACAGCATTACTAACCCTTCCTTTGTTCATAAACCTAAGTATACGTTAGCATTTGATATAAAGTGCTCCTGTATTTAGTTAGTGCAACTGGTTGACAAAACAGTCAAAGCAGATGTTATTTCCGTGACTGACAGTGAAACAATCTATCTGTATTCTCAGAAATGCCAGAAAAGCATGCAACGTAAAGATACACTGACTAGAGCTGCTGATATACCTCTGGTGGAGGAGGGGGAAGTGAGGCAGAGGAAATCGAGCTTTCTATAGGTTCAGAATGAAAATTAATACTTATATTAATTACAAAATATTAATTTTAATTCTGAATGTATTCAGAATTAATAATCAATTCTAAACCAAAAAAGATTCAGACAAATACCGTCTATTAAACAGAACACTATTAAACAGCCACTTGTGCCTGGCTCTGTTTCTTCAAAAGTATTATCCAAGACGACTATTTTAGATACCACATCAATAAAAAAGGACAGTAAAAAATTTTTTACCTCCAAGTCTTTTTTCTCTCCTGAACTGTTTGTTAACAGATGCCACCAACTGTCTATAGCTCAACTTTATGGAAATCAAGAAATCATAATATAAGACTCCTTACATTAGCCATGCATAATCAAAAATCCTTGCATTACATTGATTTTACACATAAATCATAAAAACACTATGGACACTATATGGAAAAAACACCTGATGCTAACAGATGCTGAACTACTATACCAAATCATTAAATTAACTATGAAACACTCCTACAAATTAAATCTATACTAAAATCATTATTCCATCTGGAAACAGATGTGGGGGCAATTAAGTTTCTTTTCATTGTTGCCTTAATATTTGGCATTTCAGTAGCACATTAACAGCTATGAAGAGTGGAAGATATATTAGTGCGCAAACTTCTATCTCAGCAGAGCTAAGCAAGCCAGCAGAATTCTTGCTTCTTAAAGCTCAAACTACTGGCATCAGGAATGTAATGACACAGCAAAGATGGTGCTGATGCCTACAAAATAAGCTTAACTAAAGAACTGAGCTATTATGCATGGCAACTACGTTGATGCAGCTGTCATCTGGAGATCTTGAGGTCACTTACCTGGTTTGAGCACCCTACAGTAGTCTAGTGAGCTGCTCAAATTTAGTATCTTGGTCAACGGTGGACCTGGTTACTTTTGTCATATCACATTACTACTACTGCAGAAACACCTTCACATCAGGAAAAAAAGAAGCGTACTTCAGCACTATGAACCTAACATCTCACAGACACAGGTGGTTCAATGATTGCAGAAACTCTGACTTTCATAATTAGTCATATTGCTAATATGATGCAGCTGAGCTAAACCCAAGTAGTGAATAGGTTGTGCCAGGCCAAGCAAAGCCAACACCAAAGCTTGTGCTCTCATTATTTGTTCTGTGACAAATCTTTGCAACATCTTTAATATGAACAAATGTGAGGGGCTTGCACTGTTCCAACATAGACAAGCAAATTTCTCATGAATACATACAACAGCCATGTTACGCTTATCAGGTGGATGTATGTAAGTACTGCACTGTATATAGCTACAAAAACTACATGCAAAATTAAAAGTGTTCAACATAAAAATCTTCTCTCCTCATACAACACATACATTAAATCCAGAGTAGAGAAGTCTAAATCTGCATTTAAATATCTATAAACAGTAATCATATGCTACATTAAAAATATATGTAATTTCATGTATTTTCTGTATAATCCAAAGCCTCAGTCCCACCTTCCTATGCAGGGAAAGAAAAAAGAAAAAAATATTCAGTGAGATAACAGTTCACTGCCTTTCCTTTATTAGCACTAGAATTTTTATGTAAGGGATATGCACAAATGAGACCCACATTTTCCTGCTTAAAACATAAAGGTCTCTATTGTTCCATCTTACACCAGTACTGCTATGAAAACTTAATTTCTCCAACTTTTTTTTCCCCTTGAAGAACAGAACTACTGTTCACTTAGCTGTTCCAAACAGAATGCATGCTCAAAGGGTGAGATAAGGGGAAAGAAAGAACAAATTACCACATTCATTTACTACTTTCTCCTTCTTCCTTTGATTATTAGCGTGAAAGCTTCCTAGAAATGTGCATAATTCATTAAATTATTTTAACCCAGTGCATATGTTCAACAGGTTCATATAGTTGTCACATCCACTGAGTTAATTTCTATGTTTGTGTAAAACACACATATAATGCTAAATAAGCTGTAAACATACAGGAATATTATTGCAGAAACAATATCTGACTATAAAATAACAGTAAAATAATGCTAAGAATGCTTGATGCATGTTATACATAAAGAGATTGAATACAGAGGTTGATAAGAAGAGAAATATTTGTAGTCACCATTTGAAAGAAGATTTAGAAACATGCGTTTTAAGCTTTTTCTGACCATGAGAAAACATTCTGTGCATGGTAATTACAGACCGCTTTACTGTGTCTGCTAATCTTTTGCTCATTTGTAGCCAGAAGTTTTCCTATTTAAATAATAATTCAGTGAGTATTTATTACATTTATTTCCGAGTTTCTATATGTACTACAAAAACAAAAAATATCTTCAAATTAAAGCCCTCACACCCCAAAATGCTACACATTCAGTATTACGTAGCAGTCATGGAGAGCAGAGAAATAGGCATGCATGTTAAAAGATAAAGAACTCCAAGTCAATTTGGAAATGCCCAATGAAGAAACCTAAACACATCCCTCCCTTTTCATACCTATATAAAAGAAAATTATGCTTGATCTCAGCTACAAAATATTCTCCCTTTTCTCCCTAAAAAAAGCTTACAATGATAATACAAATGTACTGAGCAGGTACTATGTTAGGTAAATACATGGCTCAGATTCATCCCTTCACAGGATCATGACCATGCTACACGCAGCACATGTGCTGTACCAGCAAGTCTGTACTTCCACTGACTAGGATAGTGAATAGCACAACAACGAGCAACGCCACAAAGCTTTGCAACCTAGTACAAAAACCTGACATACACATGTTCATAGAACTCTTCCATCAACTATTTAAACAGAAAAAAATACTAGTTTCTAGAATGATATGAGGGTATTACTGGAGGGCACAATTGTCATATGGAGCTCCTGAGCCACCAAGTCTACTCTTCTGTTATCACTGACAAAATTTCATATAATCCATTTCATCAGTTTTATGGTTGGACTTGATGATCTTAAAGGTCTTTTCCAACCTGAATGATTCTATGATTCTATACAAGTAATTAAGTTTTCCTCCATTTCAGTCCTACTGAAAACTGCTGCAGTGTCTGAGCACTAACTGCTAGAAATTTCTTCCAGTTTTCAACCTACATTTAGTCAGGACAAGTTTATAAGCATAGCTTATCTGACCACACTCTCCTTTACCTTGGTTATTTTCCCCTCCCAAGAGCTTATTCACACATTTTAACAGAGAAAAATCACACCTCCTTTTTTTGCTAAGCTCAGTAAACTTCTCTTCTCTTACTCTTCTTGAAAGAGTTTCTCTTGCTGCGATTATCCTGCTGGCCTGCCTTTCTCAGTAGTCACATTTCAGATGAATCCTTGAGAATCAGTGGTCAAAATCTCTTTTATAGAGTCCATAGACAAGTATTTAATTTCTACCATCACAGAAGATCTTTTACTACTCAAAATAAATTATTAAGGATGTGCAATGTCATTTCTACAATAATAATTTATGCATTATTTCATTCTAAACCTGGAATTTTTTGTATTATCTCATTTAAGAGAATACAAATCAGGGCATTATCAGCACATTAATATATGTTATTCAACCATTACATCATTTCTTAAAGTTATTTGCAAGTGTAGAAGCATTATAAATATCGGTAACTTAGGGACAATACTATGCTTTCTTTTTTAGAGCAACAAAATTTTTCACGGTGATCTAATACTGCCACTTGCTATTTTATACAATTTCTTCCATGGAATTATTATATCATTAATATATCCATCAAAAGTTTATATACACACGTATGCCATATATATTCAACTATGTATATCTATAATATATATAAATACATCTGGTTTTACATATATATGTATAAATACACATGCATATTACATACATTTTCTATTTAAAATAAAAGTATCTATAAAATGTGTATATTTTTTATATCTGTATACACGTATATCACATTCTTCTATATAAATATCAAGATATAAATTTAAACATACATCTATGTATAAATACGTACCTACATACATTTTATATAGATATATATGCATACACATACATATGTATGTGTAAATTTTCTACACATATAAAATTGTACATTTTACCCCATGCTTATTTTAAACAAAAATGAATTTTAAAGGATAAGAATACATTCTTCTAAAAAGCAGTGTTCAACATGAGGTTTAACGTGGTGAAATATCCTATTCAGTATTACTAAGTGTTTACTAGTCGAAGGCATTTTTTTTTAATTAAAAGGTCACCAGGGTATCAAAACTTCTATAAAAAAAAGAAAAAACAACACTATGAAAAGCTTACCTCATACCATAAAGACTTCTCAAGAAAGGAATTAAATTCCCATTTTATTAAGGACTGAACTATAGTTAGCTGTTCTGTTGTAATCCTAGAAAGCTTCAAGCCACTGTTGTTTCTCCTTTGCTCAATGTAATTCCAAGCAACAGTTCCTATTTGCCCTGAAGGTAAAGTCCTAACAATTGCTCTCGTTCCAGTATAAACTGATTTTTTAACTTCTTTATCATTTTTACAGAAACGTCTTATTAATAAAGTAGAACGTTCCTTTTTGTTTCTAAAAAAATCTTCTTCCATCTCTTCTTCACAGTTATCATTACAGTCTTCAAAATGGCTCAGAAAGGGCTTTGAGGGCATTCTTCCAGTAAAGTTATTTCCACAGAAGCTGTGACCTGAGCACGCCACTTTAACCTTTCGTGGTGCTCTTTCCAGACATAAATACTTATCCCTTAAAGCGTCCCCATACAACTGCTGCCCATTTTCATTCTCACAATTATTTGTCAACTCCATTAATCTGCAAGTGCAGGCCAGGGAACCAGCGGTGTTACCACCGCCAACACTTACTGCCTGCAAGCAGTCATCCAAAATGAAGCCGTTGTGTGAACTGCACAAAGCCTTTGATATATTCCTTTCACTGGCACAATGAAAGTGAAAAAAGGCCACGTTATCAGTATCATTGCTGTCATTCTTATTTACTGCTGTCTGGTTTCTTAACGCAGGTCCATTCATTTTCAACTGAATTTCAGCAAGCATGGCTCTTTCCAGTGAAACAGGAATTCCAGTTTCCAGACATGCCTCTCCCCCTGCTAAAGAATCACAAGATTTATACAACTGGCTGCATGGCATATTACTCTTGTAGTTTTTCTGTACAATGTTACAGTTAATGTTAAGAAATTCCACTGAATCAGGGATGGAGCTGTTCCTCTCCCAGAAGTTTTCATTACTATTGTCATTAGTCAGTTGTTCTTTTGCCAGAGAGAATATTTTGGGCACAGAGCCCTGAAGACTTTCTTCTTCAAGTCTGTGTAAGTATGAGACAGCGTGTGTGGTTTGCCTTCCCGGACTGGCAGTATGGCTTTTTATAACACTAGTGTCCAAAGCATTTTCAGTATTTTCATCTCCAGCTGACTGAGCAGGTATCACTTTACCCTGTGCCACAGAGACAAGAACAGACGCTGTGATTTCCTCAGAGGTCATCTTGACACAGTCTTTAGTTCCTAGATGTGTGTTGGGGATGGGGGGGAGGGGGTGTTGTCTACCAATCCTCACACCATGATTTCAGTGTAGCAAAAGATTCAGTGCTAAATAATCAGGGAACATGGTAAAACATACGTTGACTACTTGTTCCTTTTTGAACCGGCTTTTAAAAAAAAGTAATTTTTTCGACTGTTCGGCTACTAAGCTTTTCCAGCCTTGGATTACTGGCATGAAATACAAACATTTTTAAACCAGGTTCTTACTGTGACATAGCCATTCGGCTTGTCTCTTCCCACAGTCAATCCTTCTATCATATGTAGCACACTGTTGCCTCGGGTTGTAGAAGACAACCAAACACATAATCCACGTCAAAGATACATCTCCCCACAGGGCATCCAAAAAGTTGGTTTTCTGTAAAAAAAAGGAAAAAAATATATGTAGAACAGAATCCATGGCACAAAATCCACCACCACAACTACAACAGAAAGAATTTTTTTATGTAAAGAGAAGGAATACAAAGCAACAGAAGTTAATTACACTGAGACCTAGAGAATTCCAAAATACACATTTAAATCTGTCTTAAAGTCTCACTTTACAGTTTGGGGAAATCGCAGTCATGTTTTACATCTTTAAATAGCTGTCTTCACTTCACTATGGAAAGCTACGTGACTGCAGAAAACTAATTTTACTGAAGCTGTAACACTGAAATTGAACATACAAGATATATAAAAGAGAAAAAAGGAAATATCTTTTCTATAATTTTTCTGACTCATAGTCAGGATTAGTTAAAACATTCTGAAGAAAAAAATAATTTTTAAACCTACGCTATCTTTTACAACTAATTATTTTCCTGTTCAGAACTGAACTCTATCACAACTACAACTGTTTTGGTGTTAACATGGTTTTTGTTTTCATTAAACTTTATGTTACCGTGAAATCATGAAGAAAACACAGTATTTTTGCCAGAAGTTTATGACTGAAAAAGCACGAGGGCAGAGTAGGGTAAAAGACTGAAATATTATCAGTAAACTTTTTGACCCCTTTACTTATATGCCTTAAGCTAAAAAGTTGACCTGCCCTTCAAGATTGCCATTAATTCTCAGCTTCTCTCCTGCAAATAGCATGGTAGAATTGAATCTTGGAATCAGAAAATAAGAGGTTACACATAGTTCAACAAAGGAAACAGAAGAATAAAAGAGACACACCCAGACAAATCATAGCAAATTAAAATTAAAAAAAAAAAGGTTATACTTAAATTTATCGTATTTAATATTAAAAATGTGGAAAATGCAGAAAGTTATATTAAGGCCTAAGTTTAATAAACATTCTAAATTCAATAGAAAGAAGCAAAAAAAATATGGCTTGGAAACTTTAGTAGCAAAACATACCACAAAACTGAGGCAAATCACTGGCTAGGTACAGCAACTTGATTACTGAACCGATCAATCAAATGTTGACCCAGGCACTATCTACATAAGCAGAAGGGACTACCTTCTTCAATTTAGTTCATGCAGTTTAGCTAAGCATAATAACTAAATAATCTGTAGTTGATAAAACAACTAGGAATGACAGGAGAGATAAAATCAGGAAAGCTTAATAATGAAAGTAATTTGAAGTGTAAAACCTATTTTGATACTCTTCTCAAGTAACTGCGATTAACCATTTTATTTTTAAATCATTTCAGGGTGTCAGCTTTCATTTTTATTGATTACTAATCTTCATCCAAAAGCAGTTTGGGATAAAGCAAAAGATAAAGCACACTCTTTTCCTTAATAGGATATTTGATATGCTATTTTCTCACACAATGAAATGCAAAAGTGCAACTAAATGTATCATTTTTCCTGCAGGTCATCAAAAAGGAAAAACAAATTTAAGAGAAGTTACATTTCACTAAAAGTCCATGGCTTAAGTTTGCAAGCCAGTGAACAGCACTCTTTCTTCAGACAGTAACTACAATAAATGCTTGAAAAACAAAATTGCAATTTAATATTTCAAACAAGATTTCAATTCTGTTGGTTTAACAACAGAAGAGAGATCAGGGAGGGTTGCAAAGGAAAGTGACAGAGACAGAACAAAGAGCCACAAGTTTTACATTCTCCATGCATTACAAAATGCATGTGCATGCCAGAGCAGCCAGAGGAGAGTCAAGACGGGAAACTCAGATCCTGTACAAGAGATTTAGCACCAGAAAGGAAAATAAAAGCTACAGTTCATAGAAAAGTTGTGTAGAAGGAGATAGCAGCAGTTGGATAGAGCAGCGGGGACAGGACTTACACTGGAGTCACGTTACCAACGCAGTTCACAGAGCACCCTATAAAATACTGCGACAGCGCAACGCTAGAGGAGAAACAATGAGAAACCAATACCCAAGCAACTATGTAAGTCTATATTCCGTGATAGTCCCTATATCGTTAAACTGTACCCTGAAATTCACCTTAGTTCACTTTCTTCAATCTTAACTATTTCACTCTAAAAAAAAAAAAAAAAAAAACACCACACCACACTTACACACACACATGCAAAAGAGGAAAGTACCTCAGCAATTATCTTCTTCTACCATTTCCTACCCCTCTTCTCTGTTCCTCCTTCCTCCTCAAATCCCCTGATAACAGCTTACGTAACTTTCTGCCACTGCATACTTGAAAACTGCAAGCAATCCATCTAGAATGTTCCCATCTTATATCTTCTGGCAACCATTCTGTGCCTTTGAGTCCAAATATACATAGAATGATGCTGATCAAAGCAGAAAGATCTAGGAGGAGCTAGAATGAGAAGCAGCTGTTCTTTTCTTGTTCTCTTACTCTTAAGTTTCTTTGTTGCAATATCAATCTTGCAAAAGGTATAAAACATGTACATGTATTAGTAATAGTCTTCAGTACTGATTTTTGAAGGATTTCTCTCATCTATCAAAACATCTCAGTCTACTGATTCATCTTTCCTGTTTGCATCAGAAAAATTCCAGGCAATCCAATGAGAATACAAGCCACCAAAATATATTCATAAATGTACTCCCTGTAATATTGCTAAGGCAGGAATAAAAATTAATGGAATGGATTGTCACTGCAAAGAATATACTGCTTATGACACTGGTTGCCAAATGAAATTCTTACAAAGTAACATCACTCCACAAGGCAAAAAAGACAACATCATTCTGCAATTTTAACATCATACAATGAATCTGAGATCATAAAACTGACCATGCATGTTAACTTGAATTTTTTTACATCATTCTTTAGAGAAATTTAAAAAAAAAAAAAAAAATCCTATCACTGGTTTGCTTCTGTAAACAAACAAGCCGCTAAAACCTGAGATCTATTTATATCCAAGACTGTCCACAAAGCTCATTCTGAGGCCAGGACTGCTCTTCCACACTCCTCCTTCATTCAGTATCATTCTCCCACCTCTCTCTTATGCCAAAGCGTCTCCACACATGTCCTCCTCAACCTACTTTTCTCAGATCTTTCTCTTCTCTAGAAACTTTACCTCAAACCTTCCCCATCAGTGGTTTTGTTGGCCACCCGTCTCCTCAACTCCAGAGGCCACATGCCTGCCCACTTCTCTCTACCAGCATCACTATTCTCTATCTATCTGGGCCTACGTTTGAAATCCATCTCATCAAGAATAACGTCTGCCTAAGAAGATCCCTGTCTATGTCCAGCTGTTCCCATCCTCTCATGACCATTGCAATGTGATAGGGAACTGATCCATCTCAAGAATTTTTTGCTCAAGTTACTTCACAGCTAGATCATTTTCCCAATCCAGTTTATATATGGTTGTACTAACATGTGTGCCACAACAGCACAAGGGAGAAAATGAGCAGCATGGAGAGGGGATGAAAATGCTGCTTGGGTTGGTTTATACATTTCTGCAATCTGCAAATTAAATTTGATGTTTCAGCTATGTCAATCTAGCAGGTAGCTACCACCAAAGCCGGCAGACTCAATTCTCCCCTCACTCTTGATCTTCAGTCCCCATTTCCCCCATCTCATGCACCTAGAAACCATGAGGCCACAGAGTTAAGTTGATTCAGCTGGCTGATTTGTCAGGAAACTATTCTTTTCATCCAAATGAATTGACTTACCTTGTGGCCACATGAACACTATACTCCACAAAAAGGAAATATTAGGAATGCCTGGTAGGGACCACACATCTCAGTAGTAGCTTCAGTTTAGATCAAGTTTTCTATTATGCCCAAATGCACCCTGAACATAACAGACTAAAACAAAAGTTACCTAGTGTACAAGTATGCTGAAATGTCATGAAATAGCAAGTAAAAACTATGATGGTAGAGCCTCTGATCTACAGACAACTGCAAAAATATCTGAAGCTGCGGCTCTGCTGAACAGATGACAAGGGTTTCATGTGTCCCTCATTACACTCTTCTCAGTCTGCTTTCCACTGTAGTCAACAGCTTTCAATTCACTGTGCCCAGCAAATTCCTCAAACTGTTGGAATTCATTAGACATGTTATGAAATGCACTAACACAGTGTTATAAATGCTATCAAGTGTAAAACTCACAAGCTCCACCAATAAAACAGTATTTTGTAACTTACTGTAAAATTGCAGAATTATCACTCCCTATGGCTTCCCTTACTTGCCTATCTGCATATGGGTGGCCAAAGCCTAGATCCTCATATAAAATCTTCACACAAACATATATATGCATTTGCATATGCTAACAAAGCTGAAATTATTCAAAATCAGATTCTTCCTGTTGCACATTCAACTCAAAACACAGAGATTCACCGTTAAGTCTGAATATAAAAGCACGTGAAGCAGACAGCTAAGCCTGCACTGTATTCAACACATGCTGACATTTTCTAAAGCCACTAGATTAGCTGATGAAATCCATTAATAACTACACTGGTTCATTTTACAAGGCTTAAGTTATGTCAGAAATGTAATGTGCTCCTTCTATCAGTAAAGGAAAATAAAAATATAAGAAACTAGATCCAACATTAGTGAATCATCCTGTATGCAGAGGTCAGCCAACAAAGACAAATGAATAATGAAAATAAACAATCTGGCAACCTCTCAGCACGCACATTCACAAAATGTATTAACTCTGAAAACATGTGACACAAAACTCATTTGTCTACTTTTTTTTTTTTTTTTTTTTACACTTTTTTTTTAAAAAAAAAAAAAAAAAAAAAAAAGGAAAGACTGGGAGAAGGAGGCTGACAAGTCTACGTTCCTTTAAGTTTTCAGGCCTGAGCTGTTTCTAAGATCTCATCAGGATTTCCAAGTACTACATGCAGGACACGAGGCAAGCATTGACAAGCCTAAACCAGTCAGGAATCAGGCACCAGTAAGACATCCTGGCTCACTTCATTTTAGCACAGGGTTAGCAAGAAAACCTGTCCAATCCACTTTTCACATATTTTTCAGTGCCACAATATATGGACATAATAGCATGAGAAAATTTACAAGAAATTCAGCTCATCTGTGGAATCCAACAGATGAACAATGTTGTTCCCTCCAACCCACATCAACAGCTTTTTTTGTTATTTGTTGTTCTTCCAGTCCAAGGAAGAAAAGCTATGTTTTCTCAATAATGTCAAGGAATTTTAGGTAAACAAACCACTGCAAAATGCCTGAGGGATGACAGTTTAAGAGTTTATTGTGCCAGCACATGAGGCATAAATGGTGCAACCTGCTTTAGCAGAAGATGACATTCTCCCCAGCTGCAGGATTTTCTTGACAAAAAGGTGAAGGTGCACTATTACCCAGCTTTGTTCTCCTTCCAAAGAGAACAAACCATCTCTGCAGAAGATGGACTATATGACCTCTTAATTAAGAGCCTGTCATTTCTAAAATAGCTTTAATTTCACAGTGACCTTCTTTGACACTGCAAAGAGCAGAAAAATTGTGCTATAGCATGGAAGCAAACTCCGTATTTCCTACAAATCATTAAATACGTATCTCATTAGCTTTCTACTTCTCTCTATGAATGGAACTGGAGAGAGCACGTATCTGCAAGGAACTGCATTACAGTATACAGCCTGGGGGAAGAAAAAAAAAAAAAGAAGGGGGGGTGGGGAAAGAAAGAAAATGAAGACAACATCCAACATATCCTCTTTGGTCTGCCTGTCAAGTCTATCTCAAAGCAGAAAAATCCAGATGCAGAACTCTGGTGTTACAAGTTCTCCCACATACCTTTCATGAAATTTGTCTGTGTAGGTTTGTCCCAAAGAGCTTTAGCTTTTTAGACATTTTGGAACCTGCATTTGCAATATGTTAAGTACTCCAGTCCTTTCACTGAGAAAGTGTGAGCTATGTTTTGTGTGTGAGCTCCAGTAACTTATGCTTTTCATCACAAATATTCTGTAAGATTTGATCCAAACCATCCCTGGAAAGCTTCTCCTTGGTGAAAGGAGAAAAACATTCTCATGAAAAATTATTTCCTCCAAGAACATAAATGGGAACTCTCCAGCTCATAAAATTACTGGTAAAAAAGAAGACAGACAAAAATTCAGGAGACCATTTTAGAGGAATTCAGAAAAACAGACGGAAGCCTAGCTTGCACTTCTTATACCTGACAAAGACCAACTGGAAAATCTGCGTTAAAGCCTTGCCAGAAATGTCCATCACTAAAGAGCTTAATATTTTCTTTCCTGTATAATTCCCAATTTCTAAAGTTTATTGAAAAGTTTTACTAGTACTGGGTAGGTGAATTTTTCTCTTACTTTCCAAAATGCCCAGGAGGAGGGAAAACTATACCCCCAAATCAGTACATAATACCACTACAGTTTTACAAACACAGCAAAAGTGAAGAATATAAGTAAGTAACATCTCCAAAATAAGAAGTATTCAGAGGAAGAGTCTGAAGGAAAATCTGTAACAACTAACTTCCAGCATCTCCCTCTTCACTGAACAACTCTCCTTCAACCGCCACAATTACAAGGCTAGACACACCTTTGTCTACTGCCTGACCTTTCCAAGGGGTTACATACCTCTTTCGATGAGTTGGGTAAAGATAAATTGTATAAATCGGTTGCTCTTAGACTGAGTTTTGTGCACAGACTCAGATTTTTCAGAGGAGATACAAATATATGACAATCCTGTTATCTTAATAATTATACATAAAATTAACAAAGAATCAACACTGCCAAAACTTTATACACACAATATAACTGGGAAACCATTCCCTTTTCCTTTTTTTTTCCTTATGAATACTTGAGACATATAAAGAAAACAAATTTTAGTGCCAACTTTCTTCACAAGAGGTCTGAAAATAAATCTAATTCTAATAAATTAGAAAGATGATCAGAATGATTTTCTAAAATAGTATCTACAAAGTTCAAACGTTCCTAAGTTTTTGGCACCTTATTTTTTGCATCATATAGGTCAGTATTTGTAGTTTGAAGACTTTAATTCCAAATTTCTATGAAGAAGAAGTTGCCCAGAAGAAACTGCCTACTGGACAGCTGCGGATATTAACGAATAACAGAGTTTTCTTTCACTCAGACAATGCAAAAATACCAGAGCATGACTATAAGAGCACATCCAGGAGATAGTTTTACGGTCTGACAGTGGTAAACATGATACAGTAATAGAACATTTTTAACCCATCCAGGAGTACTGTCCAAAAGTGCACATAGGGAACCAGTAGGAAAGACACACTATTCCTAAATATAAATGCTAACTTTAGAGCAACCTAATTTGTATTATTCTGAGTTAAATGCTTTTTAGAAAGCTGCTATTATTTGCAAACTTCAAAACTGGAGCTACTCAGATGACTTCTTTTGGCCAGATCAGAAAACACAGCTACACACTGTGTTTAATAGTTAAGATTTTCATCTGATTCCACCTACTGGTAGGAAAATTGTTTTCTATAGCCATGACAATGGTACAAACAAGCAAAAAAGCTTTGCCCACAATCTTATTCAATTAGTAGAAAGTAAAATGGGCAATCGGGTTTTTCCAACAAGGAACCTGATATCCAACATTTAAAAATCTGCTAGTGAAGACTTTAAAGAGTGATACTCCAATGTTTTTTGAAATTCACAGGCTGTATTGAGGCTTGACTAACTTTTTGTAAACATTTTGAATTTAAAGCCTAAACTCCTTTGAAATGCATAGCAGTGAAGATTGAAAAAAAATTCCTTTCATTTAAAATTTTTCTTTTACACAATCTATCTTATTTAGTGTTTGCGCTGTTCTTTACATGAAAAAGTTTCTTTTCATCATTTTGCCAAGAGCAACATTTTCATAAATACAGATTTAAAAATATTTTTCAAATATATACGTGAACACAGAGCACATTTTAAGCAACAAAACAAAGAAAATTGAATAAATCTTTTATATTCAGATAATTTGCTCAGAATAAATTTTCTTTTTGTTTAGACTCATATAAACACAACTGTCATGACATAAGACTATCCAAGAGAAAATATCTCTGTTCAAGCCATATAAGCACAAAAAGCCAGAGAGGTTGGTTCCACGATGGGCAAATTCACCTCAGGGAAAGATTATTTTGTCTGGTTTGTAGAAGAAAGTCAGCAAAACACCAAAGCCCGACTTTAAACCATTTTGAGAAGATTATCAAGCTGGTAAAGGCCGGGGGGGGGGGGGGGGGGGGG
>VFFE01007811.1:1137986-1173049 GCA_008921705.1 Burhinus oedicnemus
TTTTTTTTTTTTTTTTTTTTACACTGCTGCATACACTTTAAGACTCAAAGTGCAAGCTGGTTCTAGTTAGTATTAATAATAATTAATAATAATTAATAATAATTCCTTATTCCCCAGCCATCCGGGATTAAAGTCTACAACAGTCTACATAAAACATCCAACATAATCAAAGACTATAAAACTGTATTAATTTAGTATCAGTTTAACCTATAATTCATTACTCAAGCTAATTTCCTTTTGAAATCAGCAAGAATTCCGCTTCAGAGAAAAAAAACCAGAGTATGCTAAAACTTACACTATTATTTAGTCTAAGGAAAGGCATATGAAGGATCAGAACTGTCACAGAAAGCAGTAAATTAGAAAGCCTTTAAACTCTTGGTTGTCAAGGAAAAGATGGTTAGATAAATATTTGAGGATGCTGTAGGAAGAAGCAGCAACTCTATGAGGGGAAAGTAGGGGATGGGTCTCATAGTAAAGATGGAGATTATTCAGAGGAGTTGCCTGCTGCCAGAGACGCCAAATGCAAATGTAGGATGCTGTGGCAGCTTCACAGCAAACTTGGTGAGTGCTTGGTAGGGCCAAGATTACAGGTGCAGAGAACGAGGGGGACTGACAAACAGATATGTGACATTACAAAACACATACTGGTGGTTTCCATGGGCAAACTGCTATTGGACTGGGACAGAAGGTAATTCAGGACACCTAAAGGGCAAATGGAGGCGGCCTGACAATCCTCCCTTCTTCCCTGGCTACGCTGGGACACCTATAGCTATTTCTCCAACTTCCATCCTACATGCTACATATAAATGGTGACTATCTATCCTAAACAGAAGATGTTTCAGCACACAAAAAACAACCCAAGAACCAAATAATTATGTTAGTTAATTCAAATTAATAAATATTTACACAGCATCTAAGGCATAAGCAATCAATGAGTAAGAGATTCTTGGAAAACAGTAAACTACAAAAATAAACTGGCACAGTAAGTGGACACAAAACTATTGATCATCTCACTCATATCACTCCAACTACTGCGTTTAAACAACATAATCCCAGTTCAAGCTCTTAAGGAAACAACTGATTCATGAGGGAAGTTGTTTGTATACGACAACTATCCATTTACAATAAAGAAAAAAAAAGGCTTTTTTTTTTTTTAGTAAATAAGCTCAGTTTGTTCAGATCAATTCCTTGAAGAGAATAAGAAACCCACATTTATTAACTCCTCTTTATTTTATCCTGTATCATGCACACTATTAATTTTTCATTACAGCGCCTTATCTCAGAAACAAGCAGAGGATACCAGTACAAGAACAGGGCACCAACACGTCATCATCAGCTTTCTAAACCTTTCTTCTGCCTAGGGAACCATGGACAAGCAGTAAGGAGGAAATAGCCAGACTCTTAAGAATCACTCAAGATGTGCACAAACCCTATTTAACAGTTGGAAGCAAGTTATAACAACATTTTACTTGGCATAGAGCATCATGCAGAACCTCAGAGTTACCATCAGTGTCTGTTTAAAAAAAAAAAAAAAAAAAATCTTGAAGAACTACAGTATTTATGTATCCTGTCAAGTTAGAGTCGTTTTTCTAATTTCTAGAATACTTATCTAAACATGATCAAGTATTAGATGCCTCAAACTACACAAATGTCTGCCAGATGGTGGGCCCTCTCAATTGCCCTTCCAAAAAGTAGGAAACTGACTGCAGGCCTTCACTTGCAAAAAACCATCCAACCACAGATTCACAATGGCACATCAGCAACAGAATTGGGTGTTTCATGCTCTGATTCCATTCTTTTCCTACTACAGCTGTGAAAGATGCTTTCAGAGATGCTACCTTGACCAAAGGATACTGTTTGCCTAAGGCAGTTGCTTCAAGACTTTAGAAGTTAATGCCTCGCTCAGCCAGCCACCAGCCCAGCCCTGCTGCAGGTTGACCCTTTCAGACTAGCGGACAGGGTTCAGACATCACAGCACGCCAACCACACTCCACGCGCTGCCTGGAGCACCACCTATGCCTCCCAGCAAGGTTTCTCTCACCTTGCACTAGGATCCAAGCTTCAGCAGCGATAGAAACCAGCACATCAGTTTCTACATAAGTAGGTTTATTTACCTGGACACTTGCAATAATGTGTACTAATTTGGAGGATCTACAAGCCTTAGCTCAGTGGCTTGTAAAAGAGTGACAGTTCAGCCTCGAGGTAAAGAACTGTTTCCCAAATGTCCTAACACTCCTATCTCTCATCCTCTCTTTTCCTAAAGTAATACCAGAGAGGTTAGCATCACAAGGCAGAAATCCCTGCCCCTCCAGCAGCAATCTCCAGCCCTGGCAATCACCTTTCTTATCTAGTTCCAGTTAACAACAAAGCGCCACTGGTAGGTAGCCTTCCTGTCTAAAGTGATCTAGCATTTGTGGCCAATGTGAAACCATGCTTTTAAGGGACTTAAAGTGGCACAATGACATATATTTCAACAAACTGCAATTTCATCTTGCCATAAGAAGCTGTCAGCTTGCCAAAGTTTTAAAATTACTCTGAACCAGGTCACACAATGAGCAACAAGAACACCTCAGGTTCCTTGTTGTCTTCATTCTTCCTCATGGCATTTTTCTCATCTGAGCACCCAAGTCTTCTCTCATTTCCCTCTCTCTCACTGACCTGCATTAGCTGTAACTTTAGCCACACTGGTGAGAACAGAACAAACCTGTAATAAAAATATTTCTGACTAGTAAAATGTCTGATGGTATGTTACACATGCATACATCACTACAGTTTATCTTCTGTAAACCCAAGCCAACACTTTTATTCACATTATGCTAAGCCACAGTAGTCCTATTAAAAACATTACTTGAGTAATAATTTATATATTATTGCTCAGCTGTCATAACTGCAACAAAAGTCTGAAACCCCAGTTTCAAATACAAATTAAAAGCTAAACTGTATGTGAACAAGAGTTCAGTCATTTGTCAATCTATGCATTTACACTTCCGTTTTAGAAAAGCAAAGAAAAATATGTCAAATGCTGAAGACTTACATTATTAAATTACTGCACCACTCTTGCACTTTCTCAAAATACATTTTCTTTGTATACCATTCCTGACCTATTCATACCGTTCATTCAGGAATCATACTATTCAATCTCTTATTATTTTTACTTTCTCTTTTGAACATCTGTTACTTCATCTGCGTATTATCATGCCTAATAGAGAATTCAAGAGAGAAAAAAAACAAGGTGTTTTTCTTAGAGAGTAATTAATTATCTGCTTGAGAAATATGTCCTTTTCAGAAGACTATTGATCAAGCAACCCTGAAAATACATGAAACAATTTCTATACTACTACGACCGTTCTAACATCAGACACATTCAAGCCATGAAGTAATCTCTACCATTGTAGCTCTTGCCAGAATTAAATGTGCAAGCAGCAAGTCACCATACAACTGCAAATTATTTTTTTGCAATGTTGCAAGATACTTACTATGTTAACACAAGAGGTCATTACCAACATAATAAATTTTAAGTGATCATTTTAAAATATTAAAACATTTAATTTAAAAGTCTTGTAGGCATCATTGTAATTCACATTATAAATACTAGTAATTCAACCTTATTCAATAAACAAATACGACGGAAATACACCCAGGGTCAAAATTAGGAGGTTTCTTTTGTAACATACCATCATGTCTTCTAAGATAAATGGAAAACACAGAGAAAACTCTATGTTCACAGCAACTTCCATGTTCCTTAAGCTCCACTTGCATTTCTTTAACAACTTAACTTACTGGAAGAAGAAACATGCCTGAAGATGAACATAGCATGTCTCCATATATGATTATGACACATTTAGGCAATCCTTCATTTGAGGATCTTTAAAATGATTGCAATGAATGTCTGTATCCTTGCTGAGCAAATGCAGATTTATTTGCTTTTCTTGGTTATCTTCTAAAGCCTCTATGAAAGTAGTTCACTAAACATTTCTGACTACTTGTGAGATTCCTGTTTAGAACCTATGGCTTATAATTGCGCATTTGGACTTCGCCCTTTCTTTTGGGATAAAACCTTCAGCAAGTGTTCAACTTAAGTGCAATCATCATAAAACAACTCACTCTTGGGTAGTACAGTCAAGCTCCTTCCTTCAAGAATAGTAAGAATCTGGAATTCTAAACATGAAAATCTGCTCCCTTGATAACATGGGACTTTATCCCAGATTTTTAGTCTACTTCAGTCTTCACAATATAGTTAACTGGGATAAGAATATGTGGCAAAAGCTAATTCTATACTTATCTAACACAAACAATCACTTGTTCAAAGTTTGTTACATTTCTTAAAAGTTTTTGTACTTTCAGCTGAACAGATGGAATGGAATTTTAACACAGTGAAGTTGTTGGTAAAATTAATGGATGACTATTTCAGAGGATATTTAATGTCCATGTAGAGTATTCAGTAGCCAAAGGTACACTGAAAAACAACAGAACACATGATAACCAAGCATTATATACCTTAGTTACTTCTAGAAGTAATGAATTCTGAATAATCATGATATCTAAGGAGATGCGAGCTCCAACAGAAGCTTTTCTTACAGTTACTAAAGACTTTCTCATATATGGATCCTCTGCTAATGTGTGAACTCTCAGAGCAACTTCTTCACAGCCAGAATGATTTACAGAACTTCTCCTCTGCACCTGAGTAACATTTGCATGAAATTTGTTGAGTCTTAAGCACCTTTGAGATCTGCACTTTTGTAATAAACCTGATTGCTAAAGGCCAAGTTAAAAGTTGGAAGAAAAGACATACAAACATACAATGTGTCTTTGCAAAGTTGTTTCCGTAAGAAACCAGGCTAAAAAATGCAGTCATAATTTGGAAAAGGACATTTCCTTCTCTGGAACACCCTTTTTTATTTTGACATAAGCAGCAATATGTGCCAGAGACTCTGCTAGTATCCAAACAACACTGCTTCATTAAAATATGAAAATACTACCAGGGAATCTTGTTGGGGTTTTTATTATTCTGAACTAGATACATGTACGTTCCAATATTCATATGCCTCAGTAATAACATATTATGTAAAAATGAGCATTTCATATATAGGTTACACTTTCTCAGTCAAGCAGAAAGATTAGTTTACATCCATTTGATTGTGCATCCCTGCTGCTATCACATTACTTAATATCCTTATATTTAGCTCAAAAAGGTCCTAGAAGGGAGGAGGTATATACATTTGCCTGATGTATACCCTAAGTTTGAGCAGAAAAGGGAAAGCACCAGAGAGGAAACAGTCAGTGCTACAGTGAAAGAAGCCAAAGAACCTAAGCACAAAAGGACTGTAAAAGATAAGGAACCAGTGAACGCATGCTGAAACGTTCAAGGTTATTTCTGCTGTAACAGTTAAAGATGAAACCACCCTGTTTTCTGTAATGTACTTGGGCATGATAACAACAAACCAATGCTGCAACTAGCACAATGATATGCGATGTTAACCCAGGATGGGATCATCACAGATGTCTGTCAGAGGGAATATCAGGGCCCTGAGGACACCAAGTCCTTAAACGCCACAACCGGCCCCACCTGCGACCCCCACCAATGGGGCCCAGGAGCCATTTCAGCTCAGGCTTGTCCCGCCCAGTCCTGAGATGAGCTACATCGTTGGCAGCTCTGGGCCCAGGCCCTGCCCTCTGCTGCTCCTGACGTTTCAACGAGACTTGTCTGATCAACATAGGACCTAACTCACCCGCCGGTGCTGGTCTTGGGAGAGGCAGGCAGAGGCCCAGCCCTGGCTCCTCCTCCCGCTGCCCCTTCCTGCGGCCCCCCAACGAGGGAGATCATTGGCCTCACCATCAGCCACGACTACACTCTCACCGCAAACTATAAAAAGAACTTAAGGAAATTTAATCATCAAGTAACACCCAAACAGCACAATGAATATAGACTTTTGCACATTGCCAGCAAGGCCAAGAGCAGGTTACTCTGAAACGCTGAATCCAACATTCCCAGGCCAGTACTGAGGCAGTGAACAGAAAGATAAGGAGCAAGCCAAGGCCTGGTCATCAGGCGTCTCTTGGGCAAGATGACAACACTGACTTCATCCCGCTGAGGGGAAAAACCTGTAGACTAGATGCAGGAGGCTCACCTGCAGGACTGATCGTTCAACCATGACCTTAGCAGGCAGCTGAGCACGTTATGAAGTAATAACTGGCATGAGAAAAGATCCCCGAGGGGAGGCAAAGCAGCAATGAAAACTAATGGTCTGTGCAACCTACACAGTTTTGAACAAAACAACAGCTGATGCTAGCAACAGTGCTCTGCGTACCACAAAAACCCAAGTCATGTTTCAAAACAGTGTAAAACCAAAAAAACTGTTTCAAGACAGTTTGTAAGGCGATGCATATCAGTGCCTTGCCAGAAGCGGTCGAGTTCATTGACGATACATAGAGAAAGTGTTGTTACATGGTAACTCCGTGAGGGTATCATCACCTGTACTAGTACTCACAAGGTGCAACAGGCAGTCTGAACATTTCCATTTTCCCAACTAGTATCTTGCATACCATACAGAGTTCTTTGCATTGCTTTCCCACATGTCACTTTCTGGTTGTTAGGAAGCCAACAAGGAAGAAGCAGATCATGTGCGAGGACTGAGGTGAGGAGGAAAAAAAAGAGTACGTATACATCTAGAATAAAGTTCACTGATAACAGTAGATGACCTATGAAGAAACAACATATAAAACCAGCATACGTAAACGAAAGCAGACTAACCTGTCCTTTGAGAATTCAAATTAAGTATTGTTTGTCTGTCTTCTTAGGCATGCCGCTGCCACACCTCAGAACAGTAACCTCCTGCAGATCTTTTTCATTTCCATCTTTTCTAAATCAATTGGCAGCCCTTACATTCTAGGACTTTTTTTTTTTTTTTTTTTTTTGAAACAGTAGTCCTCTTATTTCATTATGAACTTATCTTGTGAACTTTTAAGTGCCTCCTTAGACCTGCTCTTTTGCTCCTGTCACACTCGGAGCCCCTATAAATTCAAAACACCTGTTTATTGACTTCCAAAGCTATCAAAAATTATTTATTGAAACTTCTTTCCCTTTTTACCTACCTTTAAGAAAAATAAGGAAGATAAAATAAAGAATGAAATATAGTTTACAAAAGGCAAGCTTTACCTTCAAAATCTACTGTAGACCTCTCAAAGTATATGATGAACTTAGAACAGTTCCTGAGAGTAATCTGAGAGGAGGTTAAATTAGAAACAGACAACACACTCCCCACGCTAAGGTCTTCATGGATTCTGTATAGTTTTCTGGCTTTATTAACTGTTCATTAACGCTGGCTGTTTTTATTTAAGCATTCTAATGCTAATAAAAAAGCAGAAACAGCTACGGAAGTAATAACACTAATAGTACTATAACGTTTCACTGTATTTTTGAAAACACAATGTATGCATTTCATCACTTCTTACTTTACGTGTGACCTCTGTGAAAAATAAAAACTATACCCACTACAGAAAATATGCCATAACTATAGAGAAAAAGGCAAGTCAGGTATACATTATTTATGTAACTGTATAATAGTTGTACATAATTGAGGTGTGCATAATTATTGCCTATAATAAGCATAAAACCCAAAACGCTTGGTTTTCATGATCCACTCACCAGGAAAAATTACATTGCAACCTCTATATAGTCTTATGTACAGTTATGGTAAGAAGAATGTGCAAGAGGTATTATTACGATACTACTTTTAAACTGAAGATTCTGATTTTTAATGCTTTAAATTCAACTACTTGACAATAACGAATTAAATATTTTAAAATTGTACCAGTACATATTAAAAATAAGCCTAAATTTTACTGACAATTTCCTTTGTAACTTAATATTCTTACTTTATTTTATATAGTCATATATCATTCAACGGATTGTTAGATTATCTGAATATTGAAAGTTTTAAAGCCCTGTATGGGAGCTACTGGAAGTGCCTACACCCACACACACAATAAAATAGTACGATACTAGATGACATCATCATCTATGGTCTTTTAATTATACACTTATATGTACATCAAATATTAAAAAGCAAATGAAGCAAGCAGGCCTTTAGATTTAGTAGAAAGAATATCAGAGACAAGCCACATACATAAAAACTGTATTACTGTAGAGATGGGGGTTTTTTGTTGATATTTAAGACTGTAACTAGAGGGGAAAAAAAAGTACAGAGGAAAAAGCCCAGGCTGATCTACACAAGTTCACTGCAGATTAGAGGTCTTTTCCTGGGGCCTTTGGGCCATATCTAGCAAGCAAGAGACAGACAAGTCCTACCAAGAATAGGTCAGGGACTCAATACTTGCATAAATCTGTATGCAGAAAGATCAGAGCTTCCCTTTTTGTTTGAAAGAGGAAGGGCCCCAACTTTCATGCTTTTCTGGCAAGTAGAGGGAACATGGCCAACTTTCTTTGCATTCGCTGGCCAAGAGCTGAGACAGTCTCTGTCTCAATTCAAACTTTAAAACCTTTATTGGGAGGCATATGGTTGCTAACAGAATAAAGCTGTACTGTAAGCAAGATGGGTAAGGCAGGAAAACTGGGAGACAGAGGCTATAGTGTGGGGGTTTTTTAAATTATCCACTGATTTCATCACGTCAAATGCACCTGAAATGTTTCGGAGAGTTTTGGTAAGTGTAAATTCAAGCCAGAACAGCAAGTGGAGGGGTTTTTTATTTTATTTTGTTTGAGGCTTTCTGTTCTTCTCGAGTGTCCTCAGAGCTCAAGAGGACAGAGAAAAGCTGATAAAAAACTGACAATGGCATTATAAATCAAAATAAAAACAATCAGAGCACCATGTCAAGTCAGAGGAAGGCAAATGAGTTTAGAGCAGAGTGACTCATGTACAGATTAGATACTTTACTGGCCATCGTAGCTCCAATGCTGTTATACCAAACAATTTTGCCTTGCTTTAAATCTGTGCACACACCATACCAAACAATTTTGCCTTGCTTTAAATCTGTGTACACACCTTCCTCAAGTATTTTTACAGCTCTCAGTAATTTGTAAGTAAAGTCCATGCAGCTTTCTATAAAGCACATGGTTGAGATAAAGTTCAGGGGTGCACAGAAGCTGTTGTACAGGATAATACCATGCTGTACCATTAAAACTGTGGCACATTATCTTTTGTCTTCAGAAATTTTAGCCTCATTAACAACTTTTATGTACCTAGACAACAGGACAACTGACTGTTAAGGACGCACATTTACATTACCAAGTTGCATAAAAGGTATACGGAACAAAGTAAGGGGATGACAAACATGGAGGTAAGGTTTTTTTGGCAAAATAGAATGACATTTGCAAATTTTAAGAGAAGATGCAAACTTGCCTCTTCTGAAGGGGTGGACATGAAGACCTCCTGAAAACCATTTACTGTCTACGCATCTCTACCATTCCTATGCCTATCAGGTAACAAAAGTCCAAACGGACATTATGATCTGAATCTTGAAAGAGAATTCAGGCAGGCATAGTAGTCTAATACTATACAGCCATTTGAAAGATCTTACTGCATATTTTAACGCTGACCTGTTTTATAGCCTGCTGTCTAGGGAACTGTTTATTTCTACAAACCACTACTGAACCTGGCTTGCAAATCCAGAATCACAGTTCAAATAGTATGGAGAATTAATTTCTAAACAGACTGCACAGTATTGCTAATTCTTACAGTCATGTACTCAGAAAAGGCACTGTTTTTCTAGAAGCCCCTAGTTGTACCATTATATAATTACTCATAATCTCAGCTTTAAAAACAGACCATTTAGTTATAAAAACAAGAGGAAAATGGGAACAATAAAGGCTTAAGAATTTTAAGACAAAAAGGAAGGTTCCACATTTATTATTCTTAATCCAAACTAATCATAGAAGGGGAAGGATAATGAGGATTTGGAACTTGATGCACTGAACAGTTGGTGCTGACAACACAGTTTTCATAATAAAATCATTTTGTTGGCATGCCTCCAGAATGGATTTGATTGGAGTGACTAGAAAAACCTGTGAAAATAGATTCCAATTGCAGATATTATCCATTTATTAATATCACAAATTACCCATCCTTCTTTCTGATTCTACCAAAAAAATCTAAAATTTTAATATTTCCTTATCTTGGAAAAGTAGGAAGGACCATTTACATCCCAAATTGTTGCTGATTTCCAAGAAATTCCTACACCTTTATACAAATGAGTCTACAAAAATTTAATGAAGACTTTATATTTTCCCCGATCTCCTCAAGTCATATCTCCTATTACACAGAAATAAAAAGTTGTAAGACAGAGTTCCAGAATTTGCTGCATGAACACAATTGCAACAAGCAAAACATTATTCCAAAAAAATGTTTGTAACTGAGCGACACAGAAATTCAGTTAAAAATAAAACATTTGCCATAGCTCAGAATGTGTTGGAACAAGAAAAATTTCAGCTGAGCACTAAAAAAAAAAAAGGCATTTAATAATTTAAGAGACTCATAAACTCCTCTTACTTATGGCCCTAAACTAAAATTTTAAAAGAATAGTCTTTATAGAAAATCCAAAATGTTTCCATAACTATATATAAACAAATTTAACCTGTGCAACTAGGTTGGTAGTTGACACTATCTGCTTAACACAAACAAGAAAGAACAGTATTAACATCATACTCTTTCTCTATGGCAAAATCGGCTGCTAAAGCTAGATTTTTTTAATGGCCACAACATTCTGATACCAGGGCACTATGTATATATTTAACTTTCATTTTATTTCAGGAAAGCTAGATGAGAATGGAAACAACTGAACAGTGCATTTTGGGATTAAACTGTATTCCCAAACAAGTTTAAACTCTGGATCTTCATCTACAAATGTTTTCTGGTTAAGTACCAAGAAGGCTAGTTTGGCTTAGGTAAAAAAACCACCTTCTCTTCAACTTCACACACCAAAAAAAAAAAAAAAAAAAAAAAAAAAAACAAAAAACCAAACCAATAAACATTTCTGTTTCATACTGCAAGTTAGCTCAACCATGTCGTGCAATCTTGTAATACAGTCTCTGAAGTCTGTTTTAATAGGGGACACACATCTTATTCCTGCCAACATGGAATAAGTAAGGCAATAAAAACAACAGCATCCAGTGTTACATGTATTTGGGCTAAGCTAGTATTATTTTCAATAGAGGCAAGAAGAATCTATCCAGAAATACCCTGACAGATATAGTACAGATCCAAGGTTTACTGTTCTTTAAAAGAGAAGAATTATATAAAGTCATCATCATGACTTTTCCAAAGTTAGAAAACCTCTCAACCTTTCAAATATGAGGTAACACTATCCATGCAGCTGCCATTTTTAAATCTCTGCTTAATTAGTTGCATGGTAACATCTTTAAGTTAACTATTCCGTAATTTTAACAGTAACAGAGGCATACTACATAAAACACACACCTGAAATTTGAGCCTGAGCCTGTATTTTCAAAGATCTAGAAGGCAAAGAACTGCTTTTAGATATGAGTCAGTAATACAGACAGAGCAGTTTTAATGCTTAGGAAAGAAAAATCTGTGCACTTTTCCCGTCTCAGCAAATTACAATAATTCTCCTTTTTCAGAAACACTGCAGACTTCATGCAACACTGGGGGAAGGCATGACTGAGCTGTTCAGCTAGATACTGGCTCACCGAGAGCAAGAGCAAGACGCAAAACTGCATGAATTACTGGTGGGCAGGGAGCACTGAGCAGTAGTTACGGCCCTCCAACAGCCATATCTTACAAGAAGAAAGATCGTTTTGAAAACAAACAAAACCGAACACAAAGAATTGAACCATTAAGTGTACCTATTACATACTAGTAGACATATCAAGACTATTCACAGGAAGAGTATATTTAATTTGGATGGAACAACTTGTTGGAATTGTTATACAGTGGCAGATGATCAAATAGTGATAGCTACTTTCTAAATTTGTCCCACAAAAATAAAATAAAGAAAGAAAAAAGCCATCTAACTGAATTTACATATTTAAATTACCCAGGCTAATGATATTGGGAAAGCCTCTGAATGGGATTGCCATGGAGGTTTTAGTTAATAACACATATGAAACCATCCATTTTTATAATAAGTTTCTCCATATTTCATTTCTATGCCTACTGAGTGAACACCACCACCAAAGGGGAATTTCTTGCTTATACTTCGCTGAATTAAAGCATGGAATAAGAGCAGATGTATATTCAAATCAATAATAACAGCAACATTTTGAGTGGTTATTAAGATTAAAATATTTCCAACATAAGCAGCTATCCAACCGCTTTGTTTTATTGCTTCTAATTTTGTTGTCTCTTCCATAAATTCACTATTAGGAAAAGCAAAAACAAACAAAAAAGGTGCAACACAACAAAGCATAGGTAATTATGCAAGATTCTCCCCTTTTTGCATGCCCATTTTGCTCTTTGGGGAAAAAAATGCAAACAACAGACTATTCACAAAAGTAACAGCTACAATGAAAAATTTCAAGGGCTCTGAAGGAGCCACATTAGGAAACATTTTTCATCTAAAAAATGCAGAAGTACCGCAATAAGAAAGACTTCAAGAAGCATTATCTGCTTGGTGCTCTTTGACACCTTTGCCACTCCAGATGTGACAGAAAGGCAGCCCACAGCGCAGCCAAAGAGCGAACGTGAATTAGAGAACCAAACAAGGGAAGCGGCCTGTTTGTCAGCCTCTCCTGCAGTCAGCAATGTAGCAGGTTGGAGCCTTGGATAGATACTCCTCTACTTTTACTGCTTCCCATAAGCCCGTTGAACTAAAACGGGTGCACATAGAACGAGCAGAAACTTGAAGCTTTCACAAGAAATACCTGCAGTTAGATTATTTTCCCACAGCTTTCGGTAGAAACAATGCATATGCTCACAGAACATCTGATATATTTGCGTCATCAAAAGTGTGAATTTTTCTAGTAAAGGCTAGAAAAATACTAATTCTTAGAAATCTCCGCCCACCATTGAAACAATCTGATTATAAATGGATTTTAACATATTTGTCCAAACTGATCAATAATTAACTGGTTGAAAATACATCTTTGAAACATGTCAGAGTATGAAAATTACCTAAAATTAGACCAGAAGCAGAATACTGTCTTCAGAAGGCGATTCAGCCTGGATATTAAAACACTGGGTTTTCCTTTTCCCTTGCAATTTGGTGCATAGCTGTAATCCAAAACAATCGTGGCAACCCTAAAGGAATTAAAAAGGAGGCATTCACATCAAGAAAGTTCCTCAAGAGGAAATCTACAGGTTGTTCTTTGATGTGAACTGTTGGTATGCACAAAGCAGTAGCTACTCTGCTACATGACCCCTTTTTATCTTGCTAAATTCCAAAGGGAAACCAAGTTGGGTTTCCCCAAATACTGCTGAAAGATATTTGCACGGCTATAGAAAGAAATTAACCTAATCCAAGCAACAGAGTTTTGTACTTGGAATAAAGGAATGCATTATGAAAATGTTAGAAAGAAGATGCAGTGTAACAAAAACCTCAAATACCAGAGATCACTGCAGCAGCATTCTTGCTGTAGCACAGACAGGGAAAAATACTGTGGGAGGAGAGGTCTCACATCAGAGCATTGTCTGAAACAGCAGACAGCAAGGTCCTACTACACAAGGCAAGGTCAATGCAACTGGAGAGTCATCTGTTTAAGAAAACACACTATTATTAGATGCAAGTTATGCAGCACTTGTGCATGCTAATAGAATAAAACCATTACCCCCAAAATAAATGTTTTCAAATAGTAGCTTCGACTCAATGTTTCCACTTTTTGTGTCTCACTTAAAACATTCAAATGAGTAACATAAAGTATATTGAGTATTGAATTTTTTAATTACCTATGAAATGTTACAATTGAAAAATGCAATAATATATTTAATTATTTTTAATGAGATGGCTCCATTGAAAATGTCGTAACAAAATATTAAATATTACTTACTGAGAGCAATGAAGAATAAAAAGTATCTGAGAGTGGACAGCCTATTTAATCTATTATGATACACCTCAGACTACTGTGAGTAAAATATTACAATAAATATACTGGCCTACAGAATACACTTCCTTGTACAAGACTCAAGCCTGCGCTGTCTCCATACTCGAAAGTTATGCCAGAGTACGTAAGAGTTTCGGACGTAAAGAACGCAGAAGGCAGCTCCCTGGGGCACGTCACATACTCCACAAGGTGTGTGTCCCTGCTACTCTAAATCATTCACTGAAAGTGCTGGTATTACCTGCAGCACGATCATTGACACTTGATAAATTGGAGAAATGTAGTGGGCTCTGGACGAAGGATAATTCTGGTGGAGAGTTGCACTCGTTCCTTCTAGCTCTTGTAGTTTACCAGTTCTCAGTAACTGATGGCACATCTAGCTTTTGTTTGAACATGTTGGATTATTTATGAATGACTGGGCAGTTAAGAAGAGAGTATTGTGGATGGCCTAGTTTAAAATCAGTGACGTTAATTAAGTCTTGCAGAGAGATGTCATCATGACAGAACATATGAAACCTCCAAGGACCAGACTTTGATCCCACACTGACATATTTACAAATTAACTCCATTGTTTCAAGTAGGATCAAAATTCTGCGCCTCCAAAACAGCAGAAAAAGATTAGAGAGCTCCCAATACAGGAAATGCAAAGAAAAACTCTCACCGCTTTATCCTCAGCTCTTAAACACGAATCTCATTTCAGTAGATGGACGCTTTGCTCAAAAAAAAAATCAGAGTGAAATATGACCAATATCTGGCAGAACCATGACTATGGAAACCCCGCCCACAGGCAGATATACATATAGGTTTGCCAAGACAAATAAAGCAGTATGCAGAATAAGCTGGACTGCTCTCATATAATATGTACTCAGTCATGTAGGCCCTCAAGTACATGTGCAACAACTCTCTTCTAAACGAGATTCAGGCAGCTCAAGAAGGGACAGAATTAACCTAAGGAAAAACACGGATTTCAGGTTAGCATGCCAATAGCTTTCTAAAACAGAGCCTTGATGAAAAGCATTATTTCAAAATTAACCAGACTGCATACTCAAGGTGCAGACAGCCATTAACCTGCTGTCTGCATAATCAAATGATAGCCATTACTCAAATGAAACCATCAATGGCTGCATTGTGAATAGGCGTGAGAGTAAGTCTGTCGACGCTGGAGCTGCATGATTCGTTCCACTGTTTCAGTTACTGGTATTTTCAAAAAGTATATAAAAGAAAAAAGATGCGCATTTTTGCTAATAACACTGTCATTGTCATTTATAAAGTTTAGGGCTCATAGTCATGAACGAATATGCATTTTGCGGTAGGTGCTGTACAAACAGAAAACAAAACAACAACCCTTGTTCCGAAGTGCGCTCTTTAGCGTTTTAAAAGAAGAAAATCTTAAAGAAATACTTCTGTAAATATGCAGGTAAATTAAGCTGTTCAGTAAAAAACACTCAGTTTTAATGTTTAATGAAAAATCACTATGCAAATCATGGACTTCTAATGAAATAATAGATTGGTTTCTGCTTCCTTTATAACACAAGTCTTCTTTTAACTAATTCTTCTTTCAAATCCAAGAACTATTGCTAAATTACAGCTGCCCTTCTCCAAAGAAGACGAGCTGCTAACTTGAGCTAAATGTTTCCAACCATTATAAATTTACCACAACCCTCCACGAACAGTTACAACTATCACTTTTCAATACTGGATTTCAGTGCAGGTTCTAGTCACTGGATCTTAATATTCATATTTCTCTTAAATAGAACAGCCCTTTGATACAAGAAATACCCTCTACCTAACACATAGTGCTCAAATTGTTTCACAACATTCTTTTGGATAACCTAAACGCAGAGAATTTCTCTTTCTCATTTTACAAATCTCTCAAACCTCAAATTATCTTATCATGTCTTTCATGAACACGTTCTATGATTTCCAGTAAATATGGTTTCCAGAATTTTTTTATTCTGCAGTTGGGCTTTCATGTTTCTTGAACTTAAAGTTTTACTTTGGGGTGGGTGTTTTTTCCTTATTAAATTGCTCAAACTCTGGCTTGAAAACCACACTTTTATCAGTTAAGACACATCACATTAAATTAATGCGAATTGAGAGGACAGGAACTGCACTGCCTGGTCTGCAGTCACAAAGTCTTAATAACAGACTTCTTACCATGTGTGAAAATAGGAATGAACTCATTACAGTATACTAGATTAATACCTCAATGCGGCACAACATGAATAAGTTCTATTTAGATGATTAAGAAAGATTTTAGTAATCCTTTGCGAATTTATGCACAGACTGGACATGCCCTTTTACGACTTGGGCATTTCTCTCTGCAGCATTTCCTATTACACAAAATGTTGCGTCTGTTTCTGGTTTCACCTCGTTTGTTGCATTGCTCCCAGATTTGTTAAGGTCTTTTTCATTTTGTTTTTGTAATGATCACAAACACCGGTTGTTTGCCATTGACTTTCACAGGACGAGATACCACAGATCAAAGATGATTATCTGTAGTTGGAAACGCATGACTTCTTAAACTACATAATGGTCACCGCTTTGCAGTAATTGCTAAATGGCTTTTTCGTAATTGGAAGGTTCTCTGATCCCCTTTCAAATACACAAATATATAAAATGTACAGGATTGAAATATTTAGCCAACATTTGTCATATAAATACAGCAAGCCCAATTCTGCTTTTCACACGAGTGCCTTACTATGAAACACAAAACCTTTGACTGTTCCCTTGAAGTACAGCTGATCTTTTATGCATTTCTCTACCACTCTACCCAGTTCTTACACTGTCTTTATCAGAAGCCTAGTTCGCAGCCACCTGTATAGGCTCTTCTCCTTATCACCTGTGCTGGTGGCATCCCAAGAGCATGCAGCAGAACCGGTAAGCATCGCACCCAGCCACTTTGGTCCCGATCCTACAAACACTTCAGTGAAACGACTTCTGTAAGTGTTTGCAGACTTAGCGTCTTTGTAACTCAACCGCACTTCACCAAGCGGGCCAAAGAGAAATCTGGAGCTGGAAGGAATGCATTCGCCCTTCGTGCCTGGGTGCCAGGGCCTGCAGCACCCGCAAAGATTGCTCAGAGCCTGCAAGGGGGGCTCGCCGAGAGCCACCGAGTGGGAGGAAAGCCAATGTCACCCCTCCCACTTACAACCAGGGGCTCTGTCCAACACCAGATCTCCCATCAGCTACGCCGCTCTTGTCAGATTACAACTAACCCGACTTTAATGTAAAAAAGTAACAACTATTTGTACAATCACAAGGGGTAAAAAAAGTGAACGGAGAAAGTGAGGGATGACTTATAACAATTTATAGCACGTGGGATAAGGCCAACCCACCCCAATTTGCTTTTGCATTTGGGATTTTCTTGAACTCCTCCCGGAGGAAGAAGGGGAACCCCCAAGCAAAGGTCAGGCGGGGAGGGCGCGGGCAGAGGGGGCCATCGGGTCCTGCCGCCGGTGGCCCGGGGCTGCGGAACATGGCCGATAGCGGAGCCCCCGCCCGCCCCAGGGCACGGCCGCAGAGTGCAGCCCCCCGCCGGGGCCGGGGCCCTGTCCTAGCGAGCCCCTCGGGGAAGCGCCAGCCTCACCCGGGAGCCGGGGAAGGGGCCCGTGAAAGCGGGCGGGGGTGAGCAGGGGACGCACCTTTCAGCGTCCCCCCGGCATCTTCCTCCTCCTCGGGCCGGCGGGTGCCTCCAGCAGCGGCGGGGCCTCGGCGGCGGAGCGGTCTGCGGGACGGGGCCGCCCCCGCCTCGCCAGCGCTCACGGCCGCCGCTGCCCGGGGCGGCAGAGCGAGCGCGGCGCCTACCCCGGCGGGCCGGGGGCGGGGGCTGCGGGCGCGCACCGCCCCGCCGGGCCGAGGGAGGGAGGGAGGTGCCGCGGGGGGCAGCGCCGCCGGCTGACTCAGCCGCGGGGCCGCCAGGGCGGCTTCCCCCGGGACCGCCTCTCCTCGGCGGCGGGGGGTGGGGGATCCTCCCGCCGGTCGCTGCACCCGGATCATCCCCCGTAGGCGGGAGGCGGGCGAGCCGGCCGCGGGCAGTTCCTCCTTGTCCTGCCCCGCGCTCGCACGGGCGCGGGGGGCCCCGCGGCTGAGCCTGGCTTTGCAGCCCCCCCCCCCCCCCCCCCCCCCCCCGCGCCGCCATGGGTGCGCACCTCCGCAGCACCACCGCGTCTGCCGGCGCCTCGGGGGGATGCGCGGGCGGCGGCGGCTGCCCCGCTCGCGTTTGAACTACTCCACGTCGCGCAAGTGTGGCGGGTAACCGTGCCGGCAGCAGTGCCCCCAGACTACCGATTCCACTGCTTTCCCCTCCCGCGCCGTGTGTGTGCCTGCGCATAAAAAGAGTGGACGGCGCCCGCAGAGGGGACCTCCGTAGCCGGGGAGCGCCCGCCGGGTCCCGTCCCGCCGCGGGTCGCACGCCGCCCCGCTGGGCAGCCGCCAGCCGGGGTCACCCGCGGAACATCTTCCTCCTACCTCCCGCCAACGGGCGGCGTCACCTCAGCGCCCCAGGCCCGCGGCTCCGCTCCGCTGAGTAACGGCGCCGTCCCCCGCAGCGGGAGCGGCTCCAGCGCCATCGCCGTGCGCGCCCTCCGAGCCGGGGCCGGGGCCGGGGCGGGGGCGGGCCGGGCCGCGGCTGCCTCACCGCATCGGAATGTCGGCCCGCGCCCCCCGCCCGGCAGCAGCAGCAGCAGCGGTGCACAAGGTGGTTCCTCCTTCCCTTCCCTCCCCTCCACCCCCCCGCAGCACGGTGCGGGGCGCGGGCGGCCGCGGTGGGAACAAGGGCCCGATTCAGGTGCGTGTTGAGGAGCGCAGCGCACAACCTCTGCCCGGGGCTCCGCTGCCAGCCATTATCTCCGGGAAGAGAGAGCCGAGCCTGGGGAAGGGGAGGGGGAAATACTGCCCTGTTTCCATCGGCGCTACGGAAAAACGCGGTTTCGGTGAACTCGGCTGTGCATCTTTGCATGCCATCTTTTCCATGCAGAGTACAAGAAGAAGAAAAACAAGCTCATAAACTTTCATTTCAAAGGAAGCATTCTGATTTTTTTTAACCGGGAGAAAGTTGGCCATAGATCACACGCTTTCATTTTGGACTTTTTTATGTGAAGGGCACCGATTCTCATAACTAAGGTATGTGGAGATGGTGTCCCAGTACAGGGTTGTAAAACTTACAGTTAATTTACTTCATTCCCTTCCAGTATGAGGAACTTGTCGTACTATTTTCTAAAGCCTCGAACGTCGGATTTGTTACTATATGTTCTACTCTGTTACCTCAGCAGACACTCTGCACCTCATCGCTATAATTGTCTTGTGAGGATAATACAAGTACAATAGTATTGATGCCCTGTAGATAGTAATCGCAGTGGAGAAAGTCTATTAGCAATTCAACAAATGCATCAAAAAAGTCAATAAAGTTACCCACTGAAAATCTACAGAAGTTATGTACTTTCAAAAAGTTTACATTCTGGGGCTGGTGGGGTTTTTTTAACAAATTAGGTCAGAGATAGTGTTATATATATTACATTTAATCATTTATTACTTCCTGACTTTACATTTATGATCTACTCTGACTCTTCGGTGGCTTACAGGTTCTGATTATGAGAATAGTGAGAGAAAATACATCCACTATAGTAAAGAGTCTTGATCCTTTTAGCAGTGTAACGTCAAAATCATTTATTGCTTAGGAGACATGAGACATGGCCAGCCTGAATTAATTTGGTTAATTAACTCATAATATTGATCATTCCATACTGAAATACAGTACATATTGGATAAAATCTGTGTCCTACAGAAAATGTAATACTCCCTTTGCCTCCAGTGCAGCCTGGATTTCATTCACTGCATATAGTACCCCCAAAAAAATGCATAATACAATCTTTTGCAAAAAGTAAAATTTGAGTAGTGAGTTCTGTCTGGTCTGTATATTTTTCAGTACTTCCATATATTCATATACTGCATATTGACCCAAAATACATTCAACTAACAATACTTCAGTGTACTTTACATTTTGTTAGTGTCAGAGGCATAGTAACTACTTTGTAACAAATCATGCAACAGGTTTTCAGCACTACAATAGTGACAATGAATTATCCTCTAAACACACAGGCAACAGGAACCTTTCCATGGAAGCTCTTTCCAGTTTCGCTCTGCTTTTCCAGTTGTTTTAAAGATTGCAGGAAAGTTATTACCACATTATTCCAGTGGAAAATATATATCAATTTTCCTTCACAATGTGTTTGCACTTTATTTTTTTCAGCTTGCAAAACTCCAACAATAAAAAGTGTCCTGTACTGAAAAGAAAGTGATACATTTTACAGAATGGAAAATTTGGAGAAATCACCATATCCTTGATTCGACAAAAGACTAAGGCATCTGTCTAACTTCAGGCACACGTCAGTGGGCCAACTTAGCGTAGCAGGGATCAATAACACGCTCAAGCAATTTGCTGCATTAAGGATCTCTTTCTGAGGTCCAGCTCCTCATGTAAATTGAAGATTTCCATGTTTCACTGGGACACTGGAAGATTATTTAATAATGATAAGATTTTCAAACACTATGATAACAGAAGATATCAAAAAAATTCTAACAATGTGAAAGTTGCAAGTCAGATACAATGGTGACAGGTGCTCTCTACAAAATAATTAGGTGCTCATTTCCTACAGGATAACGTTCACTTCTCTGCATACTCTCGGAAAGAAGAAATCACCAAGATTACAGAGCTGCAGGACTGCTGACATAGCTGCTCTCTTCCTAAAATGTATTTATGCGATTGATAGTTCAGAAATTGCATCCCTGAAAAACACTGTAGACTGAGAAATATTTAACTATGAAAGAATAATGTGCCTAGTATATCTAACAAAAATAAGCTGCTAATTAATGTTTTTAATGTGATTTCCTTCTTTATAAACACATCAGAAGTTATACACAGATCATGAGAAACATGAATTTGCAGCCCAATTACATATTATGGTCGAGACAAACCATCTTCTTTCCATTCCAACAGAAGCACATGGTCCTCTGAGATGCTGCAAGCAGATTTACTTGGGAAGAAACTCATTTCCTTGGTGACACGTTGGAAAGCTGCCTGTTAGAATAGTTACCTGGGTAGTCTGCCTCTGTTACTGAGAGATTCATCGGTTTTGGACCTCTCTTCCTGGTTGTACACGTAACAGAAGTAACTCCCCTGAACAAATGTCACTGACCTTCTTCCAAAACTAATTTGTTCTCGAGGTGGGAGAAGTGTGCAGGCGCTCATTAGCATCCAGGACTCCACTTATTCCACAGGAGACTCCCATGCCCAAGTTTTGCAGAAGTGAATTTTGTGCTGCTTGACCTCAGCACTATACAGATGAAGAAACTATTTTTTGCTGCACTTGTGGCTTGACTCGTGGGCCACAGTTTCTTTTCAACATTCTCAGCCAAGCAGAAAGTGCTTTCTTTTCCCTCTCATTGTACATCACTGTCCACCATGCTGACTGTCAGTCATCACGCTGCATGCTGTTCCATCAGGCTTGATGATATAGAGAGACAACACATCCAACACATCCTGTGTGGCATGAAGGTCAAGGGAGGTCATCCTCCCCCTCTACTCTGCCCTGGTGAGGCCACATCTGGAGTAGTGTGCCCAGTTCTGGGCTCCCCAGTTCAAGGAAGACAAGGAACTGCTGGAGAGAGTCCAGCAGAGGGCTACACAGATGATAAAGGGAAAGAAACACATCTCTTACGAGGAAAGGCTGAGAGACCTGGGGCCGTTTAGCCTGGAGAAGGCTGAGAGGGGATCTCATCAATGCTTATATATATCTAAAGGACGGGTGTCAAGAGGATGGGGCCAGACTCTTTTCAGTGGTGCCCAGCCACAGGACAAGGGGCAACGGGCACAAACTGGAACACAGGCAATTCCATCTGAATGAGGAGGAACTTCTTTACTTTGAGGGTGGCAGAGCACTGGAACAGGCTGCCCAGAGAGGTGGTGGAGTCTCCGACTCTGGAGACATTCAAAACCCGCCTGGACGCCCTCCTGTGCAACCTGCTCTAGGTGACCCTGCTCTGGCAGGGGGGTTGGACTAGATGATCTCCAGAGGTCCCTTCCAGCCCCTGTGATTCTGTGATTCTGTGATACCATTCTATAAAATCAAATTCACCACATTGCTGGATTCACTAGCAACATACAGCGAACATAAAAGCTCAAGGTGGAGATTCAGATACAAAGTTTCACTAATCTAGGATTCTACACACAATGTTTATATGTAGAGAAAAATATAGGACTTTCAAAAAATTTTAGCTTTTGCCAGCTAACAGTCTTCTACTGATCATGTATTTTGGAGTTTGGGTTACAAAATTGATTTAGAGATGCACTTCAAAGTGATGCATAAATATTAAATTCCACACATTCCTGCAAGATGGTAAGTATTATTCACATTATACAGATGGGGAAACTAAAGCAATGTGAATTTACTTGGGCAATTTTCCCAACGTCGGGAAGAAAAAGTAGCTACAGTGGTAGGATCAGTACTCGAGAATACCTGGCTTTTTTTCTGCGCTCAGTCTGAACTATACATCACTTGCCTAAACCCTGCAGTATAATGTATAAAGGAATATTTTGTCTTTAATCGTGGTATTCTATAGCAATATTTTCAAACAATTTATTTAACAAATTACATAAAACATTTAAAATATGCTTTTAATTTAAAAAAAATAGCCAAAAGGTTTTTCCTTGGGCTTTGCTCCAAAATTCACCCTTCAGCTAGAACTAAAGAGAAGTGCGCATGCTTGTGCATATGCAAACATAAATTCTAAAAGAAAATTAGAAACACATGAAAATAAGGACTGAGAGTGTTTTCTTAACTGCACTCTGGTTTCAGCACAGGAAAATTTTCATTGATTCACTAATGGATAGTGATTTTACTTCTCAAGGAACACATAGCCCTTATCTGCAATTAATTCCTCCCTTCCACCAGCCCAATTATGATTCTACGCAAGTACAGCCCGTGGACACAGGGTAGCGACTGCTCCATTGGGGCAGCTCAGCTCTCTCTATAAAGCACAATTCTGATTCAATCATAAGGTGATTCTGCCCCATGAGAAGAGTTTTTATGGAAAGACAGTTTCAGTTAAGACAACTATTATTTTATTGTGATTTCTAGATAAATAACCAAAACCAGTACAATTTCTGTAGTGGTTCAAATTAATAAACATATGGAAGACAAACTACTTGAATTTCAGAAATTGTTTTTAAATTATTAACTCTGGACCGCAGGTTTCTTATCAAGCCTGCTATTCTATGAATGTTCCAGGGCTTGGTAACTATATTAAGGATTTAATGTCACTTTATGTGATGTGAAGTCTGTCTTGCCCATCTGACTATTAAAAACACCAGCAGTCACGGAGGCAGTTCTGAAAGGCTAATGAACATGCTCAAAGACTTTCTGACGTTTCAATTAGGAATAAAAAATAAACTAGATAAAATAAATAACTGTCTAAAAAGACTAATAAGCTGATACACTTAATTTAGAGTTTTGGAACTGGTGTCAGCTGTTTGACTTTCAAATCATTAGTAAAGTCATCTTCCAATTAGTCTTTGGAAGAGATACAAAAGGTTTTGGACTAAACTTAAAAGAAACCCCATACATCATTTTTAGATATCTCTAAGAGAGAACATTTCCGATAAGGATAATCAATTATAAATATGGAATAATTGTATTACTGCTTTTTTGGCTACACAAGTTTTAGTCTGACAATTTTCATATTTCAGTGGAGTAACTCCTGATATAGATCAAATTAAAAGAAGCCTTTTACCCCTCAACTGTGTTCCCATCATATAACATAGCTATATTTTTAGTATCAATTTTTGCTACACCATTATTTTGTGACAGTTTTTAAAAAGTTAGAGACTATATTAGAATACAGGTCTTCAAAACACTGGAGGAATAACTCTTGTTTACTTCATATTACAGTTCAGGGACAATGGAAGTCAAAGTATTAATACTTGTAATTGAATGAAGTTAATAAATTGAATAATATTGAATACCGCACCATAATTTTCTGTTAATTTTCCCTAAAAAACAGAAGATAGAAAATATATATCTATTAATGGGTTAATCTATGAGAATTTGGGAGTCAAGAATAGTATATAAATATTAGAGATATTAAAAGTGGCAAGTAATAAACACTGACATTCCAAATCAAATTATACAGCCATAATGAAAATGCATTGAGAAGCCTGCTTTATTACTTTCCTCGTATAGTCTCAGATTTGAAGTCCCTCAAATGCACAGTAAAGTCTTTAATACATTTATAATGATAAAATGTGTTGTTTCTTGAATGAAATTACATGGTCCAACCAGGATGGAATATTGTCCTGAGCATCTAAACAATAAAGCCTGATTTATCTAATATCATTAGATATCTATCTTTGTACAATCCCATTAACTGTGCCCGTTCACTTGATTAATCCTGTTGACCAGTATTTTATTTCTAGGCTTGTTTCTCCTGATTGACATTTTCAAGGAAGCTTTACCAAAAGGCCGTTCTTCTGTCGCCTCATAGTTGTGCCTTTAGTTTGAATACCAAATTAGTGTTGTACCCGGGGATTCACTTCCTCCACAAACCAACAAACGATCTGACTTGCCCGTGCCCTGTCATCACCTCAAACCAGCAGCCAGGACAATGAGTTATTCATGTAATAAATTATAAAACCTGCATTGTCCTTCATGCCCGTGTCTAAACAACAACCAGTCTACAGGGTCAATTTAACATTCAGTTCCTTTACTGGCAACCTGCCACAGTATATATTTAACCAAATCCAAGAATTAACACAAGAATTTGTTTAGGTAGCCAACCAGAACTGTTAAAGCCATAAGATATTTTAAACATTTGTTTATTTTTCTTTTAATAGCTGAAAAATTTGGGTGCCAACACAGTGGGTAATAATATTAGACAATACGTAGTTACAAAGTATGTTAGTGTTTTTGCTCTTCTTAATGTTAAGATACTTCATTTCATGTTGGATGACTCAAAGTACCCTCCACATAAAAAGTTTAACTCAAAATCTTGTACTGTCTTCCAGTGAAGTTTGGTAAAAATTGTTCCTTTGCACAGATATATTATACACACACACCTCGAGAGATTTAATTATTAAAAACATGGAGGGTATGGGGAGGGAATTACATAAAGTTGCCAAGAATTTTGTTGCCTTTTTCCAATAGGCTGTTCTTCTTTTAGGACTTCATTCTGCTATTTGATATGAGTATAATTTGGTTTTTGTGCTACAGAAAACTTGTATTCTTACTATAGCCAAATAAGGCCATTTTATGTGTTATCTATTTATTGCACATACACATAAAGTTTAATTCCACAGCTATTTTATTTTCTGCTGCTTCTCTAGATATTCTTAAAGGATATGCCTGTAGATGAAAGATTTATCAGCTCAAGACTAAGATTAATCTTTAATTAAAATTTTAATGCTTGAAATAAGCATTCTAATTCCTAATGCTCTACAGTCTTAGCATCAAAATATGAGATTTTTATATGTGTATAATACACAACCTTCTTGAAATTAGTAGTATCACAATAAAAGTACATTTTGCAGAAACTGACATACATCTATTTTTAAGTACTAACCTGGGTATTACCTGATGCTTCCAAGACTACTTGAGAAGAGACATTATAAACCTTATAAAAAAAACCATAGCCTATCTAGGTTACTTCTAGCTTTCCAATAAAACCTCAAGTTTCTGGAATTATTAATATATAAAGGCTGCAGAACAGACCAAAAATTTTGTATAACATTGGCAGACACAATTCAACTGAAAGTTTGCCTCACCCCGAAAGCAGACATTTAGGTAGTGCTTTCTACAGTCTAATGCTGGGACGTTAAATTTTACGTGATAAAGTCTGAAGATAAATAAGTTCTATAAGCTTTTGCATCATTCTTATGAATGAGGGTAGAGTTTAAATAACAACTTTTTAACAGCAACTTTTGCTGTTCAGTCTAGTAAAAACGTATTTAGGAATTCGCATACTCTGAATATCTTTGTCATGTGTTTGTTTCGTATTTATTACAGTCTCCTACCTTATGCAAGTACCTGCAAGAAGACATCTTACAACTGTTGAGGAATGACCTGACATATAATGCACTTTGATCTGCTACTAATACCACTAGATGGCTGGAGGATTCCTAAAAATGCATTTGCTTTTGGAAAATGGATGTGTTCGGGAATAACAGCACTCAAAAATCAGCACACAAAACTTTCATAACTGTTTTTGGCAACTGATACCCTAGAAAACAAGGTAATGCACACACAGAGATTTCTACGACTGTTAACCAAACAGTGTTTAGACAGGGAAAAGGAAGTAAACTGACAACTGATTACATTTAAAGAAGAGTTGAACGCGACAGCATCATTCACAGGGCTAGATCAATCTTCAGACTTTGCTGGGCAATTTGTGAAGTACATCTTACAAGGACTTAACTTGGGACTAGGAGAAGCCTCGCTCCCATGTCACACAACACACAAGCGATTTCATCCTTATCACTCTTGCCGGTTTGGGATCCCTCATTTCTATTGCAGATGGATGACTTCCAAACAGAACGCATAATTCAGACAATATTCAGGAAATCAAGGCGGTTTTGGTTATACAACACAGTGTTTAAAAAAGCCTGAGCCCTCGTGTCTCCTTTTCAAATTTAGTTTTTTAATGAGAATGTAATGCTGTTATTTTCCTCATTAAAAGCTATTGAACTGAAGTAGATTCCAACATGTATTTAAAGTGTTAGTTTATTGAATCTGGCAAAAGTAAAACTGAATCCATTTTATAAAGAAAACATGTGACTGGACTATTCAGATAGTCCAATTTTTATCCTTTTTTTTTTTTTTTTTTTTTTTTTCCCCCCCAGATTTATTAGCATTTGCTACTGCACGTGAATTCTGGACATGTAACAAAAGGTCTTGCTTTGCCCAATATTTTGACATTTGATACTGTTAAAAAAAAAAGCTCAAGAATAAGCATCTGACAGTTAGTATGTTGAAGGATCCGTCTTTTCCATCAATGATGGCAGACTACATACTGTAATTTTACATTTAAAAGCAATCCACTTTTTAACTGCCTTTGTAGTTCTGTTAATATATTGACTTTTGTTGTCACTGTGTTTGTGTATATGCTGTTTGTCATAGCAACATATAGTTATACTACCAGCAGCATTTGATTGATACGTAAATTCAACATAATCTCTTTGTTACTTATGGACATAAAAGCAGCATGTGGCTTTGCTACATCATCTTACTTTTTAGAAGGGCTAACAACAGAATGAAAAACAATGAACATATTGCTCTAAACAGTAGGTTTATGAAAAGCAAATAAGTCCATTATTTGCCCAAATCATTCTGAAAGGTCATGAATAGTAATTCACACTGAATAGTAATTCACACTGAATAGTAATTCACTGCAATTCTAATGTAGCATTACACTAAAAAATTAATTAAAAAGGAAAATAAAGTGAGAAAAATCTTTTAGCACTGTAATAGCACCCATGTTTTAGCCTGGTAGGCACTTCAGTGCTTCAGTGAAATCTGTAAAAGGCAAGTAAATAATAATCTACTGTTTTCTACAAAGTGAGGTTGGCCGATTAGGTGTTGAAAATGTGAGTATGGGAATACTTGTGGTTAATCCTAATGGTTATTCAGAAATGAGTATATACGACCAGGACTTTCCATGAAAGTAGCCAGACAATCAGACTGCAAAAAGGGTAATCACTACTTTGCTCTTGAAATTAAAAAAAGGACATGAACTTTGCAATACCTATTATAGCCTTCTCCCCAAAAAGGGAACATCATTAAATTTACTGTAAATTCTAAAAACACTTATTTCACAATCAATGTGTAAAGTACCAGTACTAAATATTTAAAGAAGAAAAAAAAAAAATTACCTTGTTCCATTAAGTGTCACATCAGTGCATATAGTTTCACAGCTAGTCCTGGACAACTCAATTTTATGTAACCTTAAATATAACAGAATCTTAGTAGTGTGTTCTTTCTTTTATTACAAAAACAAAATAAACTTCAGCTTCTGTTTTATATGCCAGTTGAGATTCTTTGCAGTAATTCCTTCCACATCTGCTCTGCAGCTTTCAGGTTTATAAAAGCAGTATCTCCCAATTTCATTTCATCAAAATATCCATATGCTGTGTTTTATAGACATGTTGGTACACTTTAACACTGAGGCACTAATTACAACTTGGAATCATATGCTAAGGCTAAGAAAATAAATACATGTGGTTATGAGGCATCTAATACTGAAAATCCTGAACAACCTAGCCAAAAATTCCTCAAAGCGTGATAAAATGCCAATATAAGTACACCTGAAACTATCACAAAAGTTGTAAAAATAAAATTAAGAGAGGTAAAGGTGAAAAAAAAGTAAATAGTGAAACTAAACGCAAGCACCGCCAGATTCTAAACTAATGACCTAAGATCACATGGAGGAATGTTGCCATCCAGACTATGACAGTAAAACTGTTAAAGAACCAAATCGGGAAAGGGGCTGGTATGGGAAGAGCTTGATAAAGCATTTGTCCAAAACATAAATTTCTAGGATTTCTGAAGATTGGTGTCTCCTCCTGATTTCGAGTTTGGAAGTTGCTAGTGTGTTTTAAATGTCATTGGCTTTCCAGTGAACAGTCCATCCATGGCAGCATTTGAGGGGACAGAGAGCATAAGATGGATGATCTCCAAATCACATTAGTCTTCACTATATGCAGGATTAGGAGAGTTCTGCGCTGCCCTGACCAATCCGTAGTGCTGTATTCCCTTTTTTGTCTGCTGTCACTGCACACCCAAAACTCTTGTCTCCTTGAGGGTACAAGCATAGTGGTACCCTCGCTTCCACAAATGACAGTCTTAAGCACAACTGAGAAACTGAAGGTGGCCGCTGTTCTTTACAGCAAATGGTATGTAAGCATGGTATGATCTATATAAAAATTAGGGAGCCTAAAAATATTCATTAACCTCAAGAGAAAGAGAACTAGGCTGTAATTTTAATAAGTGTACCGTAATCCTTCATGCTTCTGTCTAGAAGTTCCTAATGCACTAAGAACATTTCAATGGGAGAAATGAAATGTGAATAACGCTTTTTCATCAATTACCTACCTGGAACATATTTCTAAATGTGCATACGAAAGAGGAAATCTGTCTTCTCACAAAAGAGATCAGTAAAGACTGCAAAGAAATGTCTAAATAGCCAATAAAAGGAAAGGCAAATTAGAAAAACATGCTACAAAATATCTGTGGACATCACAAAACTTGGAAAGACCAGAGAGTCCTCTAGAAAATTTAAAAGAGCTGAATCAGATTGGTAAGCATATTCCTCTCGAGGAAGACGGTATGTAAGTTTGTTGATCAAAACCCTGACATCTAGAGAGCTACAGGCTAACATAAAGCAGCATCCATTACCCCCAAACCAAGGCTTCCAGGTTTCAATGAAGGCATACTAAAGAAATCTACACTAGTTTTCCTATTTTCTTCCACGCTAACCCTGGGATACGAGTTGTAATCTGAAGCAACACACTGTCAAGGGTATTCTTATATAATCAGTGGAGAACAAACTGTTCCTGCTCTTCCTTAAATCTGTGCCCAATCACACAGACAGGGTTCATCGGGACAGTTTTGCTACAGAGCACGTGCCAGTGAGAGAACAAAGATTTTCCCCCACACTTTTCCTTTTCCTTTTCTCCTTGTCCCCCTTCCAAGTGAAGGTAAGATGCAGGAGGCTGTTCTCTAAAGTTGAGTGGGTCAAGAGGATTTATCATAAACATTAACATTTACAAGCTCTGCTGATGCAGGAAATATGGTTATCTATAAATTTTACAGTTTGCATAGCTTAAAAAAAAATATTTCACACCTTCCTTCCCTCCCTGAAAATACAACATAGCCTAACTGTGCTGATAACATCATAAATTGAAATTAGCCACCTTTTTTACAGATTAAGAACTAAAGAACTACACGGGAAATACAGCTTTGTGGTTCCAGCAAGTACAGCAGAATAGTGAGATGAATTACATGAACAAACCAGGTTTCTGGGGTAGAAAAGGCTACCTTGCTATTTGTAGTCTTCCCACAGGAGATTTCAAATTGTGTATTTCTTTATCACTCCCCACTTTTAATAATGAGGAAAACGTTTTGCCATATAGCAAGAGTAAAGAACATCGGCTAAGTGTTTTCATATGGACTTCCTACTGTAGAACACAGGGCCTTATTCATGTTATATAAAGATGATGTTTAATGAAGAAATTGAACACACATCTATTACAAGGCATTGGCTGGCTGAAATATTTCTGGTAAAGTGAAAAAATGACACAATCAGGATTACTTTTTAAAAGCATACAGCTTTCTCTTTCACTTCCTGATCAAAACTCAATAGCAACTGAACAGTTTTTATGGTGATATAAAGGAATATTTGTTTTAAGAAATAAATTATGAATGGGAAAGTATAGAGTAAATATTAGTATCTGATTCACAGTGCACTTTATATGAAATAAAATGAATTTGCCACATAGCCTTTCCAAGTACTATTAAAAAGATATTTCTCTCCTTTAATGTTGCTTAGCTTCCCAAGAACTGGCCAGTACTTCCTATTAAATAGAACAGCACCTACCAGTGCCAGTAACACCAGCAAAAAGTCCTCCAGCCAACCTTCCAATGGAAAATAAGTTGGCAAGTACTTTTTCTAGCTCGCTGTAGTAGTCAAATGTATCACCTCCTCCCTTTCTAATATTTCCCTCCTTTAAATTAAGTTGAAGTTGGAACACCCGTTCCCAACTCTACCAGGCTCCAAGCGTGGTGCATCTCTGCTCAAAAGCTTGCACAACTTCCCCATTTAATCAGCTAGTCTGACTGGAGAGGCTCTTCCAGCACCCCTGGTCCTCTCCACACCCCCATGCTGTGGTGACCAGAGCAACACCGTTACTGGGAAACCCTGGCATTGGAAATATTTGGCAGTAGGGCCCTGGGGACAAGGTACTAGAAGATGTACAGGACATCCCTGCCCCAGCACCTGCGCCAAGAACCTGCTCCAGAACTGTGTAGGCACCTCACCCCAGCCCCAAAATAAAAACCAAAGTGGAACAGAAAATATTGTTGTAAATCCCCCAGTCAAACAGAAGAAAAACAGGGGGCAATAGTTACAACATGCTGATCAACTGCTCAGGCAGCATATGTGCTCTACTTCTATGCAAAATTAGAACTATTAGCCTAAATTCATCCTAACTCATCACAAATTACCCCAAAGAATTTAATAGCAAGAATGTATCTGTCATCTCCTTTGCGTTTTGTTTTGTTTTGTTTTGTTTTTTAAAGAATGCTTAGGACGTATGCTAGATATACAGACCGTATCATATCCAGCAACATCACTGCTGATGAGATGACTAATTTCATTACAACACCCCTCCCCATTCACTGATGTTCACACAAAGGCGGCAGGCCCACTCTCCCCTTGCTTTCCCCAACTGAGTGTTCTGGGGCACCACAGAGCTTACAGAATTTCTGAGAGCGCGCTGCTAAAGTCCCCCTGTACCCTCTAGAATGTTTTGCTCTGACAAGTGGTGCAAGACGTAGTTTAAAACACCAGAGAAGAGTTTAAGAGATTATTCAGGGGTCTGCTGAGCCACAGTCATCTAAGTGCTCCAATAGCATTTGGAAGCCTATCTAAATTTAGGTATTTACATCGTCTGCATCACACTATTGAAACTTTTATTGTCTAAAACTGTGGATTTGGATTTTTAGGAGGGTTTGGTTTAATCTTGCACATTAAGGAATAAATTAAGAAAGATAGCCCCACCTACTGACAGAATGGTCATAGTGCAGAGCAAAAATTAAAGAACTTCATACTCACTGACCAGAAAACATATGAGTTTTCATTCCACCTCTTTCACCCAGACCCCAGAATCACTTTATACCAGCAAGGCAAGAACTCAGATCTCTCATTTTCCCCTTGCTCAGTACATAAGCTCAGATGACAAAGTAGTTTCTCATTATCCTTTCCAGAATTTACTGCTACTTGACAGGATAATGTAGGAACTTCATTCAGTAGTGTCAGAAAATAAAAGCTCAATAGAAAGCTAATTGAAGAATCAGAAGAATCAGCTGCAACCTATTTGAATGGTTCATCTGCATATCGTATGTCACATATTGCTTCCCGTGCTCAGGACTGTAAGAATGTTTTACCAAGTCAGTAACAAACAGTGCGAGTTATCCCCTAAGTATTTTGCAACTTTACTAAAGTTTGTTTTCCAAGTAATAATGGGAATGTTTTTTCCTTTGAAATCCTTCGATCTGTTTTCCCTTTTTTTTTTTTTGAGTGGGTAGACACAATTCTAGAATTTTGTTTCAAGAGTCTTACTGTTTAGTAATAGCCCTCACTTCTTTGTGTGCTATGTCACTATCCATTTGTAAAAAAGGAAGATTTTAATATGGTCTATTCAAAAAGCTCTTTTTCCCCTTCCTTTAAAGCTTAAATTTCTGTATCTTATATATTTATAGTTGTTCCAAAGAACCTACAAAACTGCCGAGAGAAAGTTGCAGTGTTTCTCCACAAAATTCTTTCACAATTAGTCTTCTCCTGCCTATGCCTGGCAGTGAGGTTTCTTGGAAGCACTTTGCTTTTCCTTTTCTTCAGAGCCTGAGAAACAGATGGTGTGAAGTTATCCTGCAATTAGTTAATTTTTGAGCATATAAGGTGAAGAAGAGGGTGCTGGACAGACAGGCTAACACTGCTAAAGTAATTCCCCACTATGTGACTTGTCTTCCCTCATCTATTTTTCCCTCTATAACGCTAAGTCAAGTCACACCCAGAAATAAAGATTCATTACATGCCCAAAGCTCTCAAGCAGGCTAATACCCTTGTCCAGTTCTGTTATCTTCTACTCTTACAAAACCAGAGAGCACTGCAGGAGGAAGCACTGTTACACAGATAATAAAAAAATTACTACAATCTTTTTGTAATATTTAGCAATGGCGGTGGTTTTGCAAATGAGATAATCAGTTTTTTCTTCTGCTTTTTCCTTTTTTGTGAAAAGTTGGTTTAATTATTGAAACACTAGGTAACAGGAAGCACTGGGATGAATTAAGTATTATCTTGTGACAGAAAGGACAAGACCTGAATTCAAATCATGACCTACAGATATAAAACAAAAAAAAAAAAAACAAAAACAAAAACCCACAAAAACAAATTGCCACTTGGACACCGGACAATTTAACTTTACTGACCTGTCAATGCCACAGTGTTTCCAGCTAAGAAATTGCTGTATGGAAACTGATGGAGCTTCTTTTCATCTCTAGCTTGTTGCAAGACATAAAAAGTGATGCAGCACTCTAACAGCAGCAGAATTTGAGGCATATGTTCATATTTAAGAGGGATTGTTTGATTAACAGTTCTTTCATAAAGCTTTTACAATCACTACATTCAAATAAGTTCTACTAATCAATCCAAAACCAGAGATTAATTCTTCAGGTTCATTTTATTAGCAATGATATAAATCTCTTATGAAAATATTCTTAACATTTCAATATATAAGAATTGTCTATAAAAATATACTACTACATAACAAAGCCAGTAACTTCTACAAAACATATCATTCAACATATATTTAACAATATATAGGACATAGTAAAAATCTTTTAATTAATGCTGAGGGTATTTTTACCCCCTTTTTGTCAAACAATAACTCACATAACATAGGAAATTACTCATTCTGATATACAGAAGTGTTATCACCATAGAAGTCTATGTATGTTCCACCCTGAAGCTACCTGCATCTGCAGGAACATAAAGCCACAACTTTTCTTTGGATGGACAGGCAGTTATGACCACAAAAACATTCTGTTGGTAACTGCAACGTCCTGCTGAAGTCAGTGTTGCTCATCTGCCGTCAGCACTGCCAAGCCTGAATCCACGCAGGGACAGAGATCATGCTTCCAGTACCCCTGTGGGACTGATGCCACAGACAAGCCTACCATGGTTACAGAACTGGAAAACAGACTCTTCCTGGTTAACTACTGCTAGTTAGCAAGGAAAGAACTTTTAAGATGCTGCCTCTCTAGAAATAAACTTTCTTCCAACAGACTGCCCTTGAATAAAAGCTCAAGGAAGAGAAAATACTGCAGGGGGGAAGTGTTTATACTAAATGATGTTCAAGTGTAGTGTCACCCATCTTGTCATTATCAATTACAGGAAGAGCCATCTTAGAACAGTCTTTGGAATTGGGAAAGAGCCTAGTTTCAGGTTTCAGAAGAAAAATGACACATTGAACTAGTTATTTCACCAATGCTGTTATGCTGAGGTTACTTCGTGCCTGGTGTTAGACAAATGCAGGAAATCCATTTTAATTATGCAGACTGACCTTGTCTACACAATGAGCTTGTCAAATTCTTAGTGCAGATGTATTCAGAGAGCTTTTAGAGCATACTTTGACAACCAACTTAACCTGAAAGAAACTGGCTGCTGCACAGTGACAGCACATAGCTTTTTCAGCCATCAGCTTTACATAGAAGAGTTGGGTACATAAGGCTTTAAGGCAATAAAGTTCCACTTAAGACAACAAATGATTACAGTGTTTTGCATAGTAAAGAACATAAGAAACATGCTAGTGATGCATCAGTAACAACTAGATCTTTGTACCCTGTGTTTATGTGCAAAACAGCCAATAACTAATTATTACTCTTCCTATTCAGGATCCACTGAAATCAGTACATTGAATTCATATGTTGAAATTCAAGAGAAACTTAACTTTATAGCATAGCAATTGCAATGCAACAATATTCCATCATATTACAAAGGAAGGACTTCCCATTAGTACATTTAACAAACTTAAAAAATACTGTAAAGATCACAACAGGACACTACAGGTGATAAACATTAATAATATATTTCTGACTCAAAGCTCAGAAAAATAACATTTGACCCTGAGAAACTTGCTGTATTAGAACTCTAAAAGCTAAAAAAGATTTTGAAAGTAAAAAACTATCCAAGGAAAGAAAAAGAAAAAAAAAAAAAAAAGAAAAAATAAAAATCC